>VHZZ01000150.1:78297-91310 GCA_009801015.1 Silene noctiflora
TATAAGTTCAGTTAAGTTCAGATCTTATAAGTTCAGTTCAGTTCAAATCCAATAAGTTCAGTTCAGATCCTATAAGTTCAGTTCAGTTCAGATCCAATAAGTTCAGTTCATATCAGTTCAGATCCTATAAGTTCAGTTCAGTTTAGTTCAGATCAGATCCGTTTCAGTCCAAAAGAAAAGGTCCTTTTAGTCACAAGTTCATCGTACACGAGAATTCCTCTTTCAAAAGGGATGTGTTTAGGGATGTCAGTGGGGCGGATTTGAAAAGTTCCACCCGCACGGGTCAAGGGGCGGACGTGGGTACGGATTATAGTTCACCGATTTAAGGGTGGATTACCCCACATCCGCACCCGCCCCGTCCCATTAACATCCCTAGATGTGTTATACCTCGTTAGCACTTTACTAACAGTTACATTAATTTCCAACTTTACCCATTCCCGACTTCCTCACTTTCTCTCCATTTTTGGGGTGCTTTAACAACAATAAAAAATGGTACAAAGAATGCGACTTCATATCGATATATATTAATGAAGGGCATAAAAAATCCGTCCAAACCAAGGTTTTGACTTGAAAACCCACTGTTTTTAAACAATTTATAAAGTTAGATTGAAGATTAACAACTATGCTCTCGAGTGTCCGTTTAAAGCGATTCTTTTTCGAATCACTTCCTGACAAGATCAGAATCCATGCCTATGTGAGAACATAGATTTTTCATGTCTAATCCTAGGTATGGACGAAAAATTGAATGAGAGGCAGGACGAAGTAATTTGGAATACGTAATATAAAAATGCCGACACCATTAGTAAAACGCCGACGACATTTCAAAATTAGAAAACTTTTTAATTCATGCTAATACAACAAGTCTTGCTCATGACATTTCACATCCCTCTTTTCTTTTTACATTATTTAAATCGGGTGTATGTGAGTTATATCACCAACTTGTGTTGTGCTAATACAAATACAATACTCTGCACTTCTGCAGATGGTGAGACCTTAGGGGGAAGAGTTGGCTGCAGATTTGAACATGTTGATTCATGTCTAGTATGAGGACTAACCAGTTCTTGAGACCACATGTCCTCGATATTCAGCACGACAAACAATCTTATCTTATTTTTCTTTCTCTATACATATAAAACCGGGTTGAAATGTTGTGGATGTGTCACCTGACGTATTCAACCTTAATTACACGCATTAATTACAGTTAATTATTAAATACGAATGTTAATTATTAAATACGAATATAATAAATGTTGCAAAATTACACGTATTAATTACAGAATTGTAGGCTGATTACTAATATGATATTTCCAAGACACTCCACTAACTTAAATGTATCTACACTATATAGAAATATGAATATATATTGTCTAGGTATTGAAAATGTGTCAAATACCAATGCCTTCTTCATATTCATTGTATATAAACACTCATTAAATATATTAGATGCATTGATAATTTGATAAGGTGCATGCCCCTGAAAGTCGACATGCATATAAATATGGTGCTCCAAGTTTTTGATTCTCAACATTTATCACATATATACAACATTTTTTTTCTCCTTGATATTATAGTTGAACAATCCTATATTATTCAAGATTTTCATTTTTTTTTTATTAATCCCAATATCTTTTAAACTATGGTGATACAAAATGGCAAATTCGGAGAAAATAACAAAAAAGATTATACATGAAAATAGGTCGTTTAATTGACGATGAGTGAGAATTCAATGTCGCATCTTTGGGGAGTAGCAAAGTTATGCATAGGGTGTATAGGTAGGTATTAGGTAATAATATTGATCATTTGTATCGATTATATTGATTAGATATTGGTTTTGACTATTGCAAGGATAACTGATGTTTTTGAGAGCAAAAATAAGAAATTGGTGTATAGGTAAGACACGAAAGATATTATCCAGCTTAGTAGATTACCCCATTCATTCATCTCAATCATTTGTTTACATTTAATAAAAATACTCATCGCGGAAAATATAAAAGGAAAAAATGGGACGAAAGGAGTATAAAAAGACTCAAATAAAATGCAGAGTTGTATACGAGTATTATTTGCATTGTTGCGCTAACATAAAAATAATTACGCTTTTTTACTACTCCGTAATTATTAGTCCATGGAGAATAAATGACGATGTTAGAATGCCGAAATCAGAATTGGAGCGTCCAATGCTTTTTATAAAGTGTACGATTAATTCTTAACCTTTTAATTTGAGTAAAATTTGGTATTTACGAAAGTATGTAAAAATTAAGATTAAAATTATCTTATATTTTGTATAGAGTAGTTTATATGATAAATGTAAAATATATACATTTGTACGTAGTTCTATGTATATAATATTTTAAGGGTATTTATTTTCGCAGTACAAATTTTACTCAACACAGTACACTTTTGACATTTTTACCCTTCTCATTTCATCTTCCTATTTTCCCTCTCTTAATTCTCTCTCGTCTCTCTCCCTCCCACTTAACCCACAAGTCCACAACCACCCATATAATCTCATATAATGTATAGTGCTACAAACGATAATATAATGTATACGGTGAGTCTGCGATCATAATCGAAATATAATACATACTCGACGATAATATAATCTACTCCCTCCTATTCTTAATAAGTGTCCCATTGTGGACTTGACACTAGAATTAAGAAAAAAGATATAAATAATGTAAAGTATTGTGTGGGGTAAGAAGATTAGAGAGAGGGTGTTATGATTAAGATAGAAAATGATTTAAATAATGTAAAGTATTGTTATAGGTGGTAATAAGTGAAAAGTAACAAGGGTAGTATAGTCATTTCATAAGGAAAAACATTACCAAAAATGGACAATGAGACATTATTGTGAATAGACGGAAATGGAAACTGGGACATTTATTGAGAATAGGAGGGAGTATAATATAATGCACGATTAATAGTGTATAGAAATTTTTATGATAGAAAAAGATCAAACCCAAAATGGATGTGTACTACATAGAGCAATTTTTTATGAAGAAAAACAAAAGTAAAAAAACAAAACAAAAATTAAATCAAAAAACAAAACCCACGGCATATGTACTGCAAATCTCCCACCACCCTTAACCTCCTTACCACCATTAGCCTCCGACTACCCACCCTGCTGACTGCGCACATCACCCAAGCACGGACAACCCACCGCAACGTGTCTCACCGCGACCTACCAGCCTTCGTTCCCGTATAATTGAACCCAACGAAAATGCCAACACACGGTCATACAATAAAATAGTACTCCCTCCGTTTTTTAATGATGTACCCATTTCTTGAATATATATGAGGAGTATTTTAATGAAATGGGTACATCATAAAGATATAGAGGGAGTAATTAACAGATCATAAATTGTAATCAACAGACTAAATGACCTATTTTTAATCAAATTAGCATATGAATTTTGAAGGAATTGAAGTGTAATGTTCAAGTACGAGAGAATTAGGTTTTTGGTTTGTTTTAGTCTAAGGGCATGCAAATGGAAAGTTGGGTGAAAAAAGTATTGTAATGAGTGAAAATTGTACGGTGAAAATAAATTTCGTATTTTAATAGTATTAAAATAAAAAACATACAAACAACATATAAAAACTGACAGTGCGAAGCACGGGATTCTATCTAGTACAAATACAATACTCTGCAGATGGTGAGACCTTAGGGGGAAGAGTTGGCTGCAGATTTGAACATGTTGATTCATGTCTAGTATGAGGACTAACCAGTTCTTGAGACCACATGTCCTCTATGCTCAGCACGACAAACTATAACGAATTACATACTCGGAAACAAAGGACTAAATGCAAACTGCTATATCTATAAACAAGAACTGTACCATATATAACAACATTTCTTTTTTCCTTTCTCATCATTCAGTATATCAAATGTCAATATATGTCCCAGGTTCTTGACGGTAAATCCTCACAAGATTGCTGAAAGTCCTGAAACACTCGAGCAGTAGGCTTACACTGGCAGAGGTTAAGCTACAATATATGGCTTAGTCGTCGTTTGAAGTTAAACCTCCAACATGGTAACTGATGTATAGGCCAGCGTCTTCAATGGTGTGTTTTAATATCATTCTTTCAGAAACTCAGATTCATCTTACAAGAATTTATCTTCCACAATCTTCTGCATTTCCACCAACTTTTGGATCATTTTCGGATTCAACAAATCGCTTGCTTCCCCGATCAGCGTTCCTTCTTGGCTGAAATGATAAGCATTCACAACGGATTTGATCGTCGTGTGCAGTTTCTCAGGTGTCCTGCACGTTTTATAACAGACCACAGTGAGTTTCTAAGAAGTCATTCAGGAGGAAATATTCAAATGAAATAGAGGGATGTAAGGCATGGTATATATCCAATATCGGACGCGATGTAACATCATGCTGACCGAATTTGAGACATTTATGCTGCAATGACCGACATTAGACCATTGATCAAGACTTCAAACAAGAATTTAATACCATCCGACAATGAACTTATTATAGACCTGTCAAATGGGTCGGGCGGGTCGGGTCCCAGGTCAGGTCCCGGGTCGGGTCAAATACGGGTCGGACCATACGGGTCACAGGTCAGAGTACGGGTCAAGAAATAATTTCTATCTTTTTAAAACGATTTTGTAATTAAAAAAATAATTTTTAAAAACGTAAAACATATTTAAAAATAATATTTTAATCATATTCAACGTTTACATTAATTATATTGACATCATTATTAAAATAAAGTTTTTTTAATAATTATTTTATTTTTAAGTATTATAAAAGTTATATAAAATTGACTTTTTAGTAGCGTTTGTAATTTTTAATAAAAAAAAATTTTCTTTAACTATTTTTTCAAATATAATATATAAATATTAATATTTTAATAAAATTCTTGATTTACCTTTGACCCAACGGGTCGGGTCTTGATCCTAAAATAATGGGTCAATTTGGGTTCGGAAAAAAACCGGGTTTGTAACCCTAAAAACAGGTCGGGTGGGTCAGGTTTCGGGTCGGGCCGGGTTTTGACAGGTCTTTATGAACCGCATCTAAACTGGGGTCACTGAAAGATTCTGGATAGTTCAATAAACTAAAAAAAGCAACTCTTAATAATACCATTAAAGCAGATATACATACGTATAGAGGCTGTCCATGTCCTGTCCCTCAAGCTCTACCCCAGGAGTAAATGCATCACTGAGAGCAGAAATTTTTTCTTCTGGGTCCTCAATCATGAGAAGATACTTTACAATTCGTATCTCTTTTGGAACTAGCCTCTGAAGACTAGCTCTAGCAGTAATGTATAAATGATACAGAATATCCTTTGCCTAGAGTACAAAGACGAGCGAAATTAAACGCTGAAGTTAAAAAAGAAAAGATAAAAATTAAGGATCATTTTCTAATATCCGTTATCGTATACCAATTTGTTTCACTGACTACAGAATCATATTCAGAAGTCTTTTGGCATTAACCTCTAAAGATTTCCTCCAAAAGAAATGTGTACATATACAGCATATCCTTTGTCTAGAGTTCAAATACAAGCAGAATGTATATGCTGAAACTCCAAAAAAACTGAGGGTCATTTGCTAATATTTTTTGTAATATACTGTTTGCTTCACTAGACTTCTAGATCTTTATTTATGTTTCCTCTCTCTTTTCCCTTTTACTCCCTAGTAGATAAGCAAGTGAGATTTCTAAAAACTCAACTTGAGACTTACTCAAGAGTTAAGATATCACCAGCGTAAGATAACAAACAACATGTACAAATCTTACAGTTTGAAGCACTTTGAAATCATGGAAATTTGTAAATTTTTAACATAGCGAGCATCAAAATATTACTCCAGACATCAGCTCTAAAAAAGAGCAGAAAGGGAAAATTCAGTTGTTGCACAATTAATGTTAACAGCATACCCTAACACAGTAACACCCCTCCTCCAAACAAACAAACAAAAAAAAAGGCTAAAATAAAAAAGTAACTTATGGGTGGATTCTTCCATAGAATCCTACAGTGTTTCAAGAACACCAAATTAATTTATACACTCTCAGATGGTATGAGCTTCTCACAACTGGTAAATTAAGAATCATATAGAATATGGCTAACTTACTGAGGTTCAACAAAGATTCAGGCAAACCGTTATCCACATCTGCAACAAGTTGCTAAATCTTCACCATTGTGGTACAAAGAAAACAATCAGTCTCCTAAGAGACAGTCCCATAGTAATATATACTCCCTTTGATCCAGACCAAAGGTAACATTGACTTTTTCACACTTGTCGAGGCGCGTTTTGCAACGTGGATATCTTTAGTTACAGATTATTAAAAATTATAAAAATTTGATATTCTATTCATTACGATGAATCAAACAAGATCTCACATGACTATATTTTCTCTTATATATTACAAATAATATCAAAGATTCTCTACAGCCATAAATAGTGCCAAAAAGTCAATGTTTCCTTTGGTCTGGATCGGAGGGAGTAGTAGGATAAACCCAATTCAACTAAAATCCCCATCCATATACCCAATAGTCCTCTGAGAGCATGTATAATAGAAGCTCTCTAAGGTGGTCCCCATTGATGGAAAACAAAAACAGGTATTCTTTGCCCAAATATCTGCTCTCATATGCTCTTTAATCTTTATATGCTCCTTTGAAGAAACTGGAGACCAGTTCTCCCGCAAGTGCACTTAAGAGCAAGTTTGCCATTAAAAGTGGGTATGTAACAGAGCATTGCTATAAATGGAAGAGTGAGGAATATTGTTGTTTTTTAAGGATGTAAATATAAAAGTAGGACCAAAATTAAGATGTAGTGCATGTAACAGAGCATTGCTATTGTGGGTCTAAAATTGTTTTTCGGCTTTCCAAGGATAGATTGTAAATGAAGAGCAAACCAAGCGATCAACATTTGTTAACTATGTAGTATGTACCTGCTCTACTTGCACAATTCTGCATAGTATGGACCGACGATTTCATCATGAGGTCGTCTCATATGAGATTTGTGCTAAGGAAAACAGGCATCACATGGTAAACTTCTTTCATGAAAAACCGCGAAGAATTCAAATGCTCTTGCACCAGTGATTACTTACCTCATCTTTCATCATGTTTGATTCTTTGGCATCTGACCAAGCTTTTGTTACCATTAAAACAAGGGCAGGATCAAGTTGATTTTTCTCAGCCAAGCTGTCAATCTTTCTGCAAGCAGCATCTACAGAGGGAGAATTGATAATGTCTTGGAGCTTCAATTCTGCAGCGTGTGCTGCTTCCATGCTTTCAGAAGCTGTGTCATATGCTCGGACTGCCGCCACACAAATATTTCTAAGCTCTGTCACAGCTATATACAAAATTAAGCTTTGATTATTACCAAACAAAGATGAAACAATGGAGGTTGAGGAGATTAAGATAAAACCACAAAACAGCAACTTTGTCTCCCCACCCAAGTGGGTGGGATTTGGAGAAGAAAAATGAAAATGTTGTCAACAATTCAGATTATCCACATACTCCTTTTTGACCTTCCAATATCACAATATTCCCTCCAAGATTAAAAAAAAAAATCCTCTCAAAGACAGTTACACAAGAGAACCTTAACTGCAAATAGCCGTTCACAGGCTTCCAGATACAACTCAGTACACCAACCAAAATAATCACATGCAGTAGCGTAGGGACTTGACAGCCAAGAGACGAAGATATTGACAAAGGGAGTTGATAGTGTTGTTGAGGCCATTACAAAAAGCAATTTTATTTTACAGAGCATATGGCCAAAAATGTATCGAACTGGAGAATTAATTAATGAAATTGTGGATTTTGGAGTTGAAGAAAGCAAGCAATTCACGCCATACAGATATTTTAATGCTAAACATATCTACTATAAGGATGGTTGACTCCTATGGGCCTTCTTTCAAAATTTCACATTTCCCACAAAAACTCCTAACCGAAATGATGGAGAAAGATTTCAGTTAAAAATATTGGTGTCACTTGTCATAGGCATTCAAAGAGAATTTCCTAGTTAGGAGCCCAGTGTCTTTTTTAAATGAAAAAAATCGCTTTGACAGAATGTCTCTGTCTGTTTTTTGCACTTCTGCTTCTCTCTGTTTTCCAACAATAACTATTTTCCCATCTTACAAACAATATTGTTGTCGTAACATCAAATGAAAGTTTTGAGTATTAGCACTTCTTTGTTTCATATTCAGGTGATGAAAGGTAATAGATCTGTTAGTACTTGACTTTGGATGTGTTTGTAGGATAATTTTATGGATTTTAGAAAATGCATAATGATTTTCATTAGCTTTCCACTATACTGCACCTAACTTTTATGCTTACTTCATTCCACACATAAAGCTTAAAAGTGGTAATTTCAGTTACTACGGAAAGGATAAATATATCATCTAAAACGAAAGTTATCTACCATTTCTTCATCAACTGATAACCAAACGACATTGTATTATTCTCACGAAATTCACATATCTTATTTTATTCTTCCTTTCATTTCCTTTCCACTCCAATCCATAATACTGTGAAACCAACAAGTTGATTAAATATATACTTACCTAGCTCTTGGTAAGGTGAGCAACCAAAGAAACTATCTAACCTCTCCATTCCCTCTCGAATGAGAAAAATAAGTGAACAAAAAAAAAATAGAGAAGCAATTGAAAATACACCCAGAATTTAGAAGCTTGAAACATTGGCAGCTTTTCTGACCTCTATTTCTTCACTACTTCAATGAGAACGAGGCGAAACATCAATCACTCATTAGAAAAAGCAAAAACATACATCACTCTCAGAAAACAAAACTAAATAAAATAAGCATAAGCTTAATATTTAGATTCGATCACATGACCTTGTAAACTAAATATTGACAACGGTAAAAATATAATCTCCACAAATATGCATATCTAAATGACTAAGTAAAACATTCAGCACCCAAACGAAAAGATCAGGCCATCCAAAGGTACAAGGTCAAGGAAATTAACAAACAACTAAAGCTTTCATTGTAGATAGGCATCAGTCAATCGCATAACCCTGTAACTGGCAATGATAAACAATATCGACGAAATAATTCAAAAGGTGAAGTGAGTTTCTAACCATTCTCCTCTGTAGGATTATCATAATAGGATTCTGCAACGGTGAGAACATGTGTAAAAAACTCCTTCGTGAAGTGTTTACGGCGCCTAGCAACAATATCAATTATCTCTGATGGGGCCTCTCTGACCACCTCAAGAAGTTCATCATGTCTTTGAATGTCTTCATCAACCTGCAAGACAAAGTTCAAGAGGGTTTGAAAAAAAGTTAAGATTAAGCAACAACAAAACAGTTAATCAACAAATGTGAGTATGAATGTATGGTATATCATTAACACAAGGCAAGCCCCTCAACCCCTCAACCCCCCAACCCAAGCAGTATTTTCATGTAGTCTGTTTCAATAATACCAAGTCGTGAGTCCAAATTATTTGGGAACTGACGTAAGGGAGAAACGGAAAAAAGATTTGGGCAGAAAAGAAAAAAATGAGAGTGAACAAACACAAAGTGAAGCAGTGACACTACGAAAAAGAGAACTAAGATCAAAGAAAGAAGAGAATGGGAGAAAAGGGAAAAAACTGCAAACTGAAGAAGTGCAAAAGAACCCAATGAAATGCTTTGAATTAGTATGTTTTCTGGACATGAAGTATTTGTTCAAAGGTTAGAATGAAGAAGAGGTTAAAGCCTCTAAATCTTACACTCTTTAGCCAAATACACATCTCTTCCAGAAACTAGTAATTTTAAAACTGAACTTGCTGCATCACATTTATGACTTTTATAGATTTACGTAGAAGCATCAAACAGTTTCCAGCTGAATTCTACAGCGAAGGCCTCATGTAGGTTGCCATCAATATATAAGAAACAGTGAAAAACTGTCACTCTGACACGGCTGAAGCTGTCGAGTGTAACTCGTGTGAAAAGGTCGGAGTACCAGACTCACAACGTGTAGTCAAAGTGATGTGTCAAAGTAACATAAAAGAAAAGAAGGGAGCGGCCAAGTCATTTTCCACCCACCTCTTTCAACTTTCTTTTAAGGCGAAGTAGTTTGTGCTTCATTTCAGGGTTGCCCTCACTGTCGGCTTTGTCCTGACAACGCTGATAAAAGTGTGGTCGAATATTATCCCATTCTTTGCTAAAAGTTAATAGCCTTCTCCATTCAGTTGCAGTGGGATTGTCTACCAGAAATACATCAACTAATTTGTCACAAATGCGGGTCATTTCATGAGTATCTGTTTTGTCAGATACATTATCAGAGGCAGCTGGTGATTCCATCTGCTCTTCCTCACAGGTTTCTGCCACTGAAGATGTCGTGTTACCAGTTGCCACAAAAGAGGGATACCAAGACCTATTCGCATTAAAGACGCGATGATCTTGAAAACACCGAGGCTGTAATCTCAAATCGGTTTTATGAACAGACTGGACGAGCAGTTGTCTATGCATTGCTTTTCCAAAATTCACTGAAAAAGACAGCAAAAGAGAGATCAATATTTTTTCAGCGCCTAAAACAGGAAGCAGATGACGTAAACTACAAAACTAGCAAGTTTAAGGAAAAATTCACACGGGATTCATAACCATGGATAATAATGCCAGACATCACAAAATTTCAACAAAAGGTGGCGCTCAATCAGTTGTCGACAATTTGAAGTAAAAAAGCTAGCCAAACATAATAAATTGATCCCTTAAATATAAAAGCATGACATCATAGAAAAAAAAAAGTCCCACTTAAAGCACCAGCTGTTTCACCGATTAGTAGAACAAGGTGTCTTGCTGATATAAGGAATATATTCCTTATATGAAGAGGATTTGCTATTTTTGATGTCAACTTTCCAACAATAGGATAGATAATCGAACTGCATAAGCCTCATTTTCAGTGCTAAAATTTCCACACTGTTATGATATATGGAGCAACTAAATTGGAGTCCTTGTGTTTTACTTACCATTAAAAGAAATCAGAAGGCAAAAATATAATAGGAATTGATTAGGCAATTCCTGACTGTAGATTGATAGCTAATAGCTTAACTTGTTAGGGTACTGCTTAGGTAAGGAAAAACAGAGATGTAAGGAGACATTGTGTGTTTGGATTGAGGAATTTGGAAGGGAAAAGAAAGGGAGGGGAATTAGGGGATTTAAAATCCCTTGTTTGGATAGAAAATAAGGATAGGGAGAAATCGAGAGGAAGAGATTTGGAGGGATCCATTTTCCCCCCTCCAAGGCAAATCAAAATCTCTCCATAAGAGGCAAGATTTGGAAGGAAATTGTATCTAAACACCCACATCTCCCCTCCCCTCCTTCCCCCTCCCTTCCTTTTCCCTCCACTTTTGCTATCCAAACACACCCTAAATGACTCCGTAAATGTTCTTATGTGTTTGGGAATTCCACTAAGCTTATATCAAGAAACTCATTCCGTTTTGAGACGGCAAAAGCAAGCCAAATTATTCCATGGCACCTTGTCAAAGAAAAGCCATTCATTGAGGAAATACTCTGGAAGACAGTGGGTATTTCATAGACGAAGCTTTGCCACTGATTCGCTAATTGACAGGCCTTTGAACATACTGCTACAGTCCTACTACAAAGTCTGATAATAAGTAATAAAATGCAAACAAGATCTAGTCGCTACACTGGAGCGGCTACATTATCAAACATTCAAAAACCTAAGTGTACAAAAGTATATGAGGGCACAGGACACATCATTCTAGGACGCTACATAATCTCTGCTAAAATGTAATGCAATCCACCACAATAATAGGGATAAGGTGGGAGTATGGCGTTTACATGCATTTAATTGGACAAAAGGTCAATATCAATCAAATGGACATATTAATATTTTCAGGGCGGAGCTAGCTTGTAGCAACTGTTGGAATTTGGACTTCCATTAGTCGGGTTTTACAATGATCCTTATAATTTATCTTACTTGTTACCCCGTGCCCTAAAAAAACAGTTAAAAGGGTATCAATTAGTATGCTACACAAAGTTTCATTTCTAGCTCCACTCCTGAATACATCGTAACGTGGATAACCACCAACCAAACCTCCAACTGACTCAATTCTCAACTTGTAATTAAAATACAAGACATGCCAGGAATTAAAAAAAAAAATGAAGAGCAAGATTACCTGAAGAAGAGTTGAAAGAAAGGCGTTTGAAGGTGGGTAGTGTAATGAGCGAAGAAGAAAAGGATGGCACAACCGCCATTGCTGTAGCTTAGTAGATAGACGGTGAACCAATTCTTTAGAATACATAACAAATGCAAGGAGTTCATATCAAATTCGTTGAGCATACATGCAAATGTAAAAAGGAAAAAAAAAAAAAAAAAAAAAAAAAGAAACATACCAACGAAAATCTTGCTTCTTCAATTGGTGACAAAGATTGAAGATTTAAGGGAGAGGGATTTGAGAGAATGAATCAATGGAGTTTGAGAAAGAATCAGATTGATTGAGTAATTGTCTGTGAATATCTATGTGAATGAAAAGGCAGTACAGGGTTTGCAATTAGATAGCAAAATTGCCTAATTGCTGGTCAAAGTATTAGACTTTTTCTCTTTTATTTTTTTTAATGTATACCCTTTTAGAAAATAAGAAAGAGAATCCTCTGTTCTCTTTTATTTTTCTATTCCATTAGTTCTGACGCACCAGATCCGGCGCTAGGAGGTGGTGGTTGTACGGTGGTGGTAATGGTGGTTGTATTGGTGGGAGTTGGAGGGAGTAATTTGAGAGGATTTGATGAAAGGAAAGAAAATGGTAAATTTGGGAGTTGAAATAAAAGGGGTAAAATGGTTATTTTCGTCATAAAAGAGTAAAACTCGTCCATGAAAAAGTAAAACTCGTCCATGAATGAGCACCACCCTTGGACAAATGAGTAAAAAAAGTAACATGTTGGACAAATTGGTAAAAAAAATAGGGTTTTTTTGTCAAACACAACCTTTAAAAAAAAGAAAATTACAAACACCACCTTTAAAAAAAAAGTTTGTCAAACACAACCTTTAATAATTTTTTTTTGTCAAACACGACCTTTTTGACAAGATTTCAGCAACTTCG
>VHZZ01000151.1:50584-71550 GCA_009801015.1 Silene noctiflora
TGAGATAAGATGTTCAAAGATGCTGAAAACCTAATTGAAATCATCTATATATAGTCTAAATAACAAGAGTAATTTATGGGTTTAAGGAGGAGCAAGCCCGTAACAAGAACGGTAGCAGCTCAGAAATCCGCACGGTGCGGGTTTCCTGGGTGAAAAACCCGCACGGTGCGGGTTACATGCTGGAACTGTTTCTTCACTTTCCACCTTGATCCTTTCTTAGCATGGTTTCTTCCTTAGCTCTTGATGCTTGATCTTGGACTTCCCTTGGAACTTCACTTGACCTTTAGCACTCCTCAAAACTTCCTTGAAAGCCTTGATTAAGAGCTTGTACTCGGCATTGACAAATGTGGTGTAATTGCTTCCAAACTTGCTTCCAAACGATGATTTAAAATCACAAAACGCCCAACTTAGGAGTAGATATACGAGCTTGTCAATACTCCAACGCGATCCTCTCCAGACCCTTGAAAGAACTATCTGATTTATCTCGTATATCTGATTTATCTCGTACAATCATTCAATAATTATATGCACCACCAAGACGACTCCAATACCAACAAAAAGATGCGTGGACACGCCGGTTGGGCTAATCTTGAGGTTGCCTCAAACAAAATTTGCGAAAGGACTACTACATAGTAACGATTTTATTAGTTTGTGTGTCCGACTCCATCCAAATTAATAACAATATATTCACATAATCTCTAATAAAATGGCACTAGCATTATCGCAATATACAATTTAGCTTCGCGTGACAGACAATGTAGTTCCATTAAGAGATTGCGAAGCCAACAAGCTAATTCGGCTACCACATTAGCAACACCTCTATATTCCACTTCAACACTAGAATGAGACATAGTGAATTAACATTTAGAGGACTAGCTAGGCCAAGATATGAGAAGGGTCGGAGCATCCACTCCAATCAGCATCGTCAGAGGAGGCGGTGGGAGCATAGGCATGTTCGCACATCTTCAAATGTTTCGAGCAAAATGGCTCAAATATCGCATTGAAAGTATTTGTACTACATCGGTAAATATATATATCGACGTAAACTAAACTTGAATTTCATACCATTTTCCTAAATGGATACCGGGTGGTGTCGAGTTTGAGTGTCACCCTCTCACATGCATCCATTATTGTAGGGGTTCCCAGTTATTGCATGTGAGAGGGTGGCGCCAAGATTAGGTGTAATCTGATGGCGCGAACTCATTTTGCTAAATGTACACATATCACCTTGTAATTGCCAACATATTTTATTAAGGATTCTACATAATTCATCCAATCAAATTTGTTCAAAATTATGAGCCACTTGCTAGCTTCCAAATTTCAAAGTTATGATCACATAAAGGCGTTTAAAAATTTCAGACAGAATAGTCCGTCTAGAATGAGAATTAGTATCCAAATTCCTGAAAATGGTTGTAACGATTAATTTGTTTGTATGTTTGTAATTAGTACGACGTAATTGACAAAATTTCATACGTCCATATCTCTAACTCATAATCAACTTTGCTTTTCCACGTCGATATTTATAAATTTTATTATTATTATTATTATTATTATAAATACAATGTTTTACTCTTTTGAATAAGGTTGCACGCATGTGGTACGTCTTTGGCTTTATTGTCATCTTTAAAGGTTTATTATCATGTGCAACGTTACATCAACAATTTTTTTTAGCATTTTAGGATAAACATTCAACTTATTTGGTGCCGTGAGATGCCGACCTACTCTAAGTCTACCCATTTCTCATTTAATTATCCCGTTTCTACGCAAAGGCGCATTATTCATAATAAATGTATTAATGATAAACAAATTAACCACCCTAATATCACCATTATATACACAGTTATAAGTTCGGGATAAGAGAGCGATTATAAAAATGCTCTTAGCCTATGAGAACGGTTAAAGAAAAGGCAATCTGTCTTCAAAAAAAAGGAGAAAGGGAACGGTTTTAAGGGGAAACAATCCTCTTTAGTCCTAGTCGCGCACTTTTAGTAAAGAGGAAAGAAAACGGTTCATAGTTACAATTCAACCCGTACTCTAAGCTAGTCCATGTCTCGATACTTAGGAGTTAAGACTATCAACCTATTCAAACTTTATATATCATATATTTATAATTTAAAAATAAATAAATGAGAATGTCAATAATATGTACATTATAGTGCGTGTGCCTAAAATTACTTTAGATCCAATACTTTTAGTCCGCCTTGCATGATTCATAATAATAATAATAATAATTTCAATAAAAAGCAAGAGATACCTTGTGATTTTTTTTTTTTTTTTAAAGAACGCAATTTTTATTGAGAAATCAAAACAAAGTTTACATGAAATTGGTGGACAGCCGAGACATTATTATTATTATTATTATTACTATTATTATTATTATTATTATTATTGCCCTTGTAAAATTCATCAATTCTTATGGAAGAAGCAACAAATTTACCTTACATTATGCATCCTACAACCGTAAAAACTTAACAATAATATTACAAAAGTTTAATTAGAGAAATAGTGAATGGAGGTTCAAATATTATAAAGAAATGGTTTTACATTGTGAAACGGTCCATTTATGTAAAAATAAATAAATTATTCTTTTACATTATGGAACAGTCTCGCAATGTCAAACCGTCTCATGCAATAGTTACTGCGGTTACATGGATGACATTTACAACTAACTAGATACAAAATTGTATGGTCTCATTAAATACACGACCAAATCATTTTGTCTAGCCCCATGCTTTATTATATATTACAAATTAATTTATAAAAACTAAAGAAAATTACCAAAAAAAAAAAAAACAAGCTATATAAAAAAAAAGAGAAAAACCTAACAACCACAATATCATTGATTAGTGATATGGGTTTGCTTAAATATTTTCTCTCTAATTAGTAATTACCCACAAAAATAAAATAAAAATAATAATTTGGTGGGCAACATAACCCTAAAAAAAACTTCCAAAAAAAGAAAAAATAATACGTCAGAAAGTGGAATTAGCTCAAACCTCAGTACATTCTAAATCGAGTTTAGAAATAACCGGTTTAAGCGAAACTCGACAAAGCGGGCAAGTAGGTTGACCACTAAGCCACCGGTCAACACAATCCGAATGAAACCGATGATTACATTTAGTCAACACTTTGACTTTATCACCATCCTCAAAAACACCTAAACATATACAACATTCCATCTCATCTTCCCTTTCAATGCCATTCCCTTGATGCAAAATTATCGGAATCGCCTTGATCACCTCCATATCAAGCCCCTTAGCAGCCATAGATGGCGCGTGAGGCGCGTGTGAGTTGTCATAGTGGGATACTTGTGAAGATGTTGGATATACGTCGCGAAAACGGAAATACCAACGTGCGTATAACAAAATTAGGGTAACAAGTAGGAGAATTGCTAATAATATTAGTAAATAGAATAGGGTTTGGTCGTGAATTTGGAAGTTTTTGTCGTCAAATTCTGTGTAGTGTATATTTAAGAAATTTGAATTATTATTTTCTTGTAATTTTAATGGTGATTTGTGATTTAGAAGACGACGGTAGACGTGTAATGATGCCATGAAGAAAAATACAATAAAATATTATGTTTTCCAGTGTGTGTGTGTGTTTTTTTTTTTTTTTATGAGTAAAATGTTTGATGAAATTGGGTTAAAATGTGACAAGTTGTTGGGGATTATATAGTGGAGGAAATGTGTGGGGGTTGGAGAATTTGGTAGGAGTATCCGGAATACCATGTTATTGTGTGTATATACTTTTGGTTGTAGAATTATAATGGAGTATATAGTCTTTAATGAAAAGCTATTTTTATTATTTAGGAGGTTTTACTTTTGATTGTACAATTAGCTTTCTCTATATTTAGAATGAGGTGATACACATGATTGTATAAATACATTATTTACAATTTTTTATGGGTATATCATCTGGTATTAGAGCTGTTAAACGGTGCGGCCGAGCCCTGTTTCACGGCCCAAAAAATGCAGCCCAGGCCGGGTTCTGATCAGTGCTGGGCTCAGGCCCAAATTTCTCAGCCCAGCCCGTTTTCCAGCCCAGATTCATTTTAGTGTCGTGCTCAGCCCGACCCGGCCCGACCCGGCCCGGCCAGACTAAAGTAGCTAAGAAAATTATGACTATTTCTTTTGATAATTCCGCTGCTAATACAAAATGTTTAGAAAACAAAAAAAAATACCAAGCCCGGCCCGACCCACACACCAGACAGCCCGTCTAGTGCTGGGCCCAGGCTAGACAAACCAGGCACAGGCAGCTCGGTCCAGCCCACCCTCCATTTAGTGTCGGGCCTGGGCTGCACCACCCCAGTCCGGCCCGCATCCGGCCCAGCCCAACCCGTACCGGCCCAGCTCTATCTGGTATAGTTTGAATTCAAATTGAATAACACTATTGGGATGGTTGAGCTCTTCACTGTGAGTTTCAATACGGCTGTATTTTAAAGGCTTGAACTCAAAACCTCTGTTTAAGTTAAAATAAGTCATTACAAGTACACATGACAAACAGATCAATCGGGTCGGGTAATTTCAAATCGGGTCAATTTTGGGCTTACAAGAGATCAGGTCAGATTTAGATCGAGCTGCGTTATTTAGGGTTCGGGTCATTTTTGAGTAACTACTATCAATGTTTTTATGGATAATAATCCATACTATGCAACAATAAACACTCGAGTCAGGTTGTATTGGGTCGGATTAATAGGGGTTTGGGTCAACCTCGGGTCTTTAGTTCGGGTGTCAGGTTGGGTTATATATTGAGGCTGTGTTATTCATGCTTCTGCAAGGTCTATTTACAAATTGATTTAAGTGCTCATGGTTTACACTATTTACAAGGGAGAGGATAAAAGAATAATTTAAGCCAGATGATTATTTATACATTTTTTTTTTTTTTTTACAGTAGGAGAAAAACAACTACAATGTCCCATTCGTTACAGAGTAAACTATTAGACTAGGTAGCATAAAGAGTACATACAACTTATTTAAGATTAGAAGTACAACAAGATAAACTACAACAACAAAGGCTTGATGACAACAGACAAAAGATTGGCCAGGAATGAATGTACTAACTTCATAAGCATGTGTGACCTCCATGAGAAAAAGAAAGAACAATTGATTATTTATACATTAAGCTTTTTTTTTTTTTTTGAAAGAGTTTATGAGCTTTAAGCTTTGTTTCTTGTCTAACGCATGTGTTTAGTTAGGAAAGGGCTAATTTTGTATATGCCTCAAACTTCTAATTAATTTTTTTGTTTTATGGACTATATAATAACCATATTCATTATTATTATTATTTTTTATGACGGGTGCTAAGGGCAATTTTATTGTCGATGAGATTTGAATTCAGGTCATGATAACCACTTCTCATGATTTTACGAACTAGACTAGTTGACTTTTGATATATGACCATATTAATTAGGTACCCTATTAATTATTCATGGAGTTAAATAACGAAACTGTCTCGTGAATTTTTTTAAAATCTATGTAATTCTGGAAAGAGTGACAATCAGAGTACATATATGGCCGAGGAAATCATTCAAAGTAATAAGCGCCGATAATAATCCGATATAATATGAGTCGATAAGTACTATGGAGCATGTTATATAAGCAAGAAATGTATATGTAATTTATGCTTTATATCCAATTATAGATTTTAATTTATGCTTTATATCCAATTATAGATTTTAAACCTTTTGAATCTTTTTCCATTCTTTTGCCTACTTTCACTATTATTTGCTACTACATTTTGAAGCTCTCATTCTTTTCATCTAACTTGTGTGTCTAAAAGCAACATTTTATTTGCTCAACTCTCCAACGTTTATTTTTATACTTAATTACCATCGTTCTTTTTGCTTACTTTCACTCCATCAAATTTGCTTATGTTCATAAAAAAAGCAACATTTGCTCAATTCTCGGACTGATAGATGAACTATCTCTACCAAAACCGCATGGTAGTTGTTGAAGCCAATTAATATATTTATATTCTATTACTCTCCCTCACTCTGGCTCTAATACCAAGATAGATGAATCATCTCAAACAAAACCTTAAGATGATTGTTGAAACTCAACTAATATATTTATATTCTATTACGCTCCCTCACTCGAATGTGCATCGGACAAGAAGCTGTCCAGGATTCGAACCCGTGATCCGTGATCACCATGATAACCATCTCAAACAAAACCTTAAGATGATTGTTGAAACTCAACTAATATATACTCCGTATTTATATTCTATTACGCTCTCTCACTCGAATGTGTATCGGACTAGAAGCTGTCAGGATTCGAACGCGTGATCTTTGATCACGCTGGCACTAATACCATGATAACCATCTATCTCAAACAGTGAAACAAAACCTTAAGATGATTGTTGTAACTCAACTAATACATTTATATTCTATTACGCTCCCTCACTCGAATGTGCATCGGACAGGAAGCTGTCCAGAATTCGAACCCGTGATCCGTGATCTTTGATCACGTTGGCTCTAATAATACCATGATAACCATCTCAAAAAAAACCTTAAAATGATTGTTGAAACTCAATTAATATTTTTATATTCCATTACGCTCCCTCACTCGAATGTGCATCGGACTGGAAGCTGTCCAGGATTCGAACCCGTGATCTTTTGTCACGCTGGCTCTAATACCAAGATAGATGAATCATCTCAAACAAAACTTTAAGATGATTGTTGAAACTCAACTAATATATTTATGCTATATTACGCGCCCTCACTTGAATGTGTATCGAACTGCGTGATCTTAATTTGGTCACGCTAGCTCTAAGCCTCTAATACCATGATAGATGAACCATCTGAATCAAAATCTTAAGATGATAATTATTAAAACTCAACTAATATATTTATATCCTATTACGAACGTTTATTTTTACAGTCGTAGGTTTCAACACTTAATTACAATCGTTCTTTTTGTTTACTTTCACTCCATCAATTTTGGTTATGTTCATAAAAAAGCAACATTTGTTCTCTCCTCTTCCGTTCGTCACTTCCTCCCCATTTACGATTCTCAACACTTAATTACAATCGTCCTTTTCAATAACACTTGTCGATTCGCCACGACCCGCGACCCGCGACCCGCTACCCGCGACCTTTCTTGCTTGCTCTTTTTAAACATTCTGCCTTGTTCATGCCAATCATATCTAAATTAAGAAAACTTAGAAGTGAAGAGATAAAATAATAAGTTATAGTGCATTGCGTAGGAAAAGTATTGAGTACTTATTATCAATTTATCATAATCAAATAATATTTCGTACTTCGTAATCCGTATGACGTAACATTCTACTATATAATTTTGCGTCACTAAATGATGCAAACTCATTTTTCAATTGAAAATTCGATTTAATAAAATAATAGGAAGAATAATTGACATCTAATATGAATACAAATATACAAATAAAATAGTTTATACTTTTTTAGGAAGAGACCGCGTCCATTTTAGAAGTATTTTAAGATTTTATACCAAAATCAATTGGTGATAGGAAGTTTGTTTTGAAACTTTCTTCCATGTCAGCAATTTGAGATGCTCAAATACAGTGGCGGACGCAGGAATTTATCGAAAGGAGGCACAAAAAAAATTTCAATACATTATCTTTCTTTTTAAATCGCAATTTTCTCGTTTGGATTTTTTCCCTCCAAAAAAATAGAAATATAATTAGTTTTAAGAAATATTTTAATTTAAAAATGAATATTTTATTTAGAATTTTCTTCTAAAATATTTAAATTTAAAATAAATGGACTTTGTAGGTAATGATGAATAATATACACAAGTAGTTCAATGGTATACAAGTTAGGAATTGAACCTGGTACCTTGAGAGCACAACACGACACCTTATCAACTCAACCATATAAAGCTATTGTCTATTAATACAACTTTATCCTTAAAAGTTCATGGTGAACACTTGCCCACCCGAGCCCCCTAAATCCGTCCATGCTCCCATGTGAAACTCAAATTGGTTAAGAGGTAATGAAATCACTAGTTATTTACAATACACTAATTTTAAACAATATATAATGAATACAAAACAATTAAAATTAGGCTTGGTCAATTGGAATGTGTATTATCCATATATTGATATAAGGTATATTATTTTGATTTTAAGGGAATCTTTTGTTACAATAGAAGTAGAGGTGATGTGGATTATTCAAGAATCGAAGTTGATTCGCTTTATAAAAAGATGATATTCTATGAAATCGTTTTACGGCATTTTTAAATGAAACAAACAAAAACAATTTAATTGAGATGGATGATCTAACAAGTTAGATTGCATATACACTACAACATAATAACGTGCGGAATACATACATTTGTGCTCTAAAATTGGATATATGCATGATTTAATTTAGGTAATTTATTCAAGAGTTATTAATATGAATAGGAAGTTAGCTCTTTTTGACAAAATAAAGTAAATATTTGACGATAAAATTACCGAGTTAAAGACAAAGATCTATACGAAACTCATTGGTGTCGGTGCCAGAATTACAACTCCCTCTCGGTCTTTAGATTCATATCATTGACTGTATATATGCCAGGAGTATTATACTCATAATATGGTATGAATCGAAAGAATGAAAGGGAGTACGATTTATCATTTTACCACTCTCTATTCTGCGTAGTTATCTCTAATAACTCTAGAATAATTGGATTAATTGAATGAAATAAAAGAAGTATTTGTCTAGGAGGACATGTTCATTTCATGACAAGCAAACATCACTTGATATTGCAACTGAACTACTTTGAATTACATCAAAAAAAAATCCAAAAAAAAAAAAAAAGAAAAAAAGTAAAAGCAACATAAAGCTCAAAACAAAAAAAATTGGATTTCCTTTTTCTTTTTTGACTAAAATAGAGACATAAACGAAGAGAATGTTTTTTTGGTGTTGACCAGGAGTATCCCTACCGACAGCAGGGGCAATATCCTTCGGAGTACTGAAGGCAATTTAATGAGTTGACCCCTCCCAAGTTTGGCATTTTCATTCGCAAGAGTCAAGAATCGAACCCCTAACCACCGGTCAACTTTGGTGTAAAGGAAGAGAATGTGATGAGAAACTTAATGAGATTGAGAAACAATATAGTGTGGACCGTGAATGTCAATTAAGAAGTTTGTTGGAGGTGCTTTCCATGACAAAAGTTTAGAAGAAATTAAATTGGATATGGATATTAATCGGTGGCTGAGACATGATTTGACGTTTGCACGCGAATTGATTGTGAAATAAGGTGTATCGAAAAAAAAAACAGCACGTCTTACTTGTGACGGTCACAAGCTTGTGACGTTTCACAAGCCTCTTTCCACTTGTCTCTCCCACTTGCAAGCTTATTTCACGTCACAAGCTTGTGACGTGTTCACACACGTCACAAATGAGAAAAAAAAAACCAAAAATTTGTAGTAAAATATTAAAAATTTCTAGCTAGACGATTTGGTAAATTGGCAATGAAATAAAGCATATCGGAAAAAATTCGAAGATTTATACAAAAACATTTAAAATTTCCACTATTCCGGGGACATGATTTGAGGTTTGGTACACAGAATTATTGATAGAGCAATGAAATAAGGTATATCGAAAAAAAAAAAAAAAAAATCAAATATTTGTACTAAAATATTAAAAATTTCCACGATTCCGGGGGATATTAATAAATGGCGATACACGATTTGTCGCTAGGTAAACGATTTGATAATGAAATAAGGTATATCGGAATAAAATCAAAAAATTATATAAAAGAATTTAAAATTTTTACTATTTCAGTGAGCGGGCATCCCTTACTAGCTCCTCTAGTTTCGACATTGGTAATACTCGTAATAAGTTAACATTCGAAATTTCAGGATTAAAATATGTATTACTCGCTTAAGAATATCCGACAAAATAAATATAATATGCGCTTTTCATGCCAGAGTAATATTATAAGGTACTCACTCTAATTCGTTGGATGACGACAATATTTTCCTTCTTTGGTATATTCATGAAATTGATAATATTTTTACTTAATATAGTAATTTCAATATATTATTTTATTTTGTTGTCAAAAAAAAAATATTGACATTACTATATTAAGTGAAGTACACCTTTCTCTCAAACCTTTTTATTATTTTATTTAATGAAAGGAAAGAAATGTTTCCGGAGATACTTTTAGTATCCATTACCCGTCTATGGCCCCTGTTTGATAAACAACGGATTAATTTCAGCATAAGCAGATTGTAAAAACAGATTACAAATGACATATAACCCCACTCACACGTAGAAGAGACTCCACAAATATCTACCTTAAAAGGAAATGGATAAGGGGATGCATTAACAATGGGAAGAAAATAAGAAGTTTCATATATGGTGATGTGTCACGATAAGGAGCTCCTTATATGAAACCGATTTACAAAGTAAGAAACCAGTTTCATGCCATAAAGCATTGAATAAGGAGTTTCATATATGGTGATGTGTCGTTAAAAAAACTTGGTATGAAACTATAACCATTGCTATTGCCCTAACTATTAACTAATACAGAACAAATCCAAAAATAAAAATAGATAACTACAGCATTAACCGATACTGAAAGCTAAAAAGTTTATACTTTTTTTTTCAACGTGATCTATTAAGTGGTCATACCGAATAGGAAACTTAATCCAATAACTAAATCGAATGAAAGCTACAATATGTCGAGGCCACGAGCTAGCCTTTGCATATCATGGAATGACTCGTGGAAATGCCAAATAAATGGACACAATCGAAAACGAAAGAATTTGTAAAAACCACGTCGATGAACAACCTTTCCAGATCATTTCTTTAACAACACGACAATTCAAATTATTTTACGTCCCTCCCTTTATAAAAACACAATCGCTTTTGTCCCGATACTCTTTACTGTTAACAGTATCGCCGGCGGGGATTAGCAAGGTCGGGATTGTTCGTGAACCTAATCAATGAGAATTACGACATTTTATTTTGGTATGAATCGTTAAGTTTTATTTAAAAGACGTTGAATCGTAAAATTTCGGATTTTTTAAATATTGCAAAATATTTCTATTTCAATTAAGCTTATCTCTAGGATTGCGAATATTTTGACTCATAGGTCCTGTTTGGCAAATGACATATTGGCTAATTTTTAGCATATTCAAGGGTTTTAGCATGTTTGACCGGTCAATATGCTGATTTTAGTGTTTGGTAAACAGCATATCAAAACAGCATATTTGGGGTCAATATGATGTTTTATAATATGTTGTTTGGTAACAGCATATTAAAACAACATATTTGGGGTCAATATGATGTTTGGTAAACAACATATTAAAACAGCATATTGACTCCAAATATGTTGTTTTACATATGCTCCTTACCCAAGCATATTGGTTAGCATATTCTAAAATAGAAAATTTTACTACATTTTACAAAGAAAACTAGCAATCTACTAATCGTAATCTGCTAATTACTAAACAATCAAATTAATTATGCTAATTATAATATACTGTCATTTGTAATATGTTTTTACAATCTGCTTATGCTGAAATTAATCCGTTGTTTATCAAACAGAGCCGTAGTCGGGTAATGGATACTAAAAGTATGTCCGCAAACATTTCTTTCCTCTCATTAAAATAATAAAAGGTTTGAGAGAAAGGTGTACTTCACTTAATATAGTAATGTCAATATTTTTTTTTTTGACAACAAAATAAAATAATATATTGAAATTACTATATTAAGTAAAAATGTTAGCAATTTCATGAATATACCAAAGATGGAAAATATTGTCGTCATCCAACGAATTAGAGTGAGTACCTTATAATATTACTCATTTACTCTCGCATGAAAAGTATATTTTCTTTATGGCATGAAACTGGTTTCTTACTTTGTAAATCGGTTTCATATAAGGAGCTCCTTATCGTGTAACTCAATTGCTAATGAGCTCTTTTTGTGTACGAAACTTCTTATTTTCTTCCCATTGTTAATGCATCCCCTTATCCATTTCCTTTTAAGGTAGATATTTGTGGAGTCTCTTCTGCGTGTGAGTGGGGTTATATGTTTTACACATCCTCTATATACTAAAAAAATAACAAAACTATGATTTTTCCCGCTCAAGTTTTCCCCTTAAATATTCACCTTAATAGTGGTTTCCCAATCTCATTAATTGATTTCATAATCCTCTTTTTATCTATATGCCATAAATAAATAAAATCACCTTCTTATGATTTTATCTCATAATCCTCTTACGGTTCCTCCAAATGATTCTATCTAAATAAAGAAACAAGTAAAACTTTATTTCTTTAAACTATTATATTTTTATTAAAATATAATTTTATAATTAAATTCAAAATTATGATTTTTCATTAAAATAATATAAAATTGATGTTAAACTATAAACTATAAGTTGGTAAATTTTTCATTAAATACTTATAAATTTAGAGAATAACTTGACATATACTTACCAGTTACCATTAACTTTGTGACAAAAAAATTCATTAAAATAATTGGAGAAAATTTATAAAATAAAATCCTTTATTTTATGGTAAAAAATATAGATTTCATAAAATACACCTTTCATAGCTTTAGTTTTTCATTATAAATAACACCCTAAAAAATAAATAATCTATATATACCGTGCATTGCGCGAGAACTATACTAGTATACTACTCCCTCCATTCAACTCCACACTACACTATTTATTTTTGCACAAGTTTTAAGAAATAATTAAACTAATGTTTAAAGTACAAAGAGGTGGCAATTGTGTTGCTTTTTGATTAATGTAAACTGGGTATTACCAGAAAATTAGTGTTTAATTTTTCCCACCCAAAATAAGTTCTCACCTAATTCTTCCACTAGTAAAAAATACAAAGGTTTAAACTTCCCACCATTTAGTACAAGTTGCATTTTTTTTCCCTCCTAATTACACACATTCAGAGGGTACAACCCAGTTGATTTGAGCTCTTATAATTTTTGTTTTATATATTAATTTTTTGATGTTAAAAATTAAAATCTAATTCTGTTCATATATATTATTTTTGAGTTTCGTTATAATTTTTTAAGTTCAATATTTTTATAATAGAGCTCAGATTCTTTCAAATAACGTCTGTAATCTATAGGTCTAAACTCTAGTAAATACATTATAAACCTCAGGTTTTGTTCTATACAATCAATACAACCGGTTTTATAGTTTACTTACTGGTTTTGTATGGTCCAAAATCATTTTGTATCAACTTTTTAGCTAGTAAGTTTTATAAGAAAAGTATTTAGTCTTTTACTCTATATAAAACCGTTGTATAATTAACGTAATATCAGATCATTAAAATGATTATATAAATTCAATATTTTTTTGACAACAATTAATTGACATAAATAAAATATGAATTCAGTATTATGAAATTATACTTTTCAAAACTATATGCTTATCAGTATTATGAAATAAAATACGCATTCAATAAGTATTTTTGTTTAAAAGCATGAGTATCAGTCCGAAAATCTATATGCTTGACTAAAAACATTTTTGAAGTTTTTTTCATAAAAAAATTAAAAAATTATTGGTGGTTATATTAATCAAGAGTGTGTTCTGTTATCACTTTTACCGAATTAATTAATAAAACTTTGTTATATGCGTGATTTATCCTTTATTTTTATTTTCAATAGAAAATCAATTTGATCTTCTAGCTAAGAATTTGAATTTACTACTCAAATCTTAATTTAATCTTAGGAAAAAGAAATTATACTTTTCAAAATTGGCGGGGTTCGGGCAAGACAAAACCGGCTCAACGGGTCCTCATTTAGTGTCGTATCTGGGCTACTGACATTCAACCTGGCCCGCTTCTTAGCCTGGCCCATCTCGTACCGGTCCGGCCCAGCATACAGCTCTAGATGTAAACATGTAGTGCAGGGAGTTTCGTGGGCTGTGCAAATAGTAGAAGCCAAATTTGTTGGGCATTCCATTCTCACGACATCTTAGTTCATCGGTAGGCCTTGCATTTTGTAATGCAATTAAGTACACGTTTCGTTAGATTAAACCTTCGGAACGAGAGTAATTTGTGATGGCATCGGGAACGATTAGAATGCGTCTAAACAATTTATCTGTATTCAGTAACTCGGATCTTAATAGGCATTGTCTAGTTCAATTTAGGTCTTCTAAATTCAATTTAGTTCAGTTCAGTTCTGATTAAGTTGATTATTTTAATTGTATATTTAATTTATGCAAAGATAATTTACTGTCAGTGTAAAGTTTTGACATCGTGGGCTAGCTACTTATGATATAATTTCTATGTTCAGTTCTATGTTACTCGGATACTTTACTTAGTTGTCGTATTCCGTATTTGATACGTATTTTCTTGGATACGATACGGCGCTTTGATACTTCATTTTAGACCAAAATATTGAAAATTTCGCACAGAATAGCCGTATTAGATACTCCGATACGTATTTTGTTGGATACGAGTAGACGAGTCTGAGTAACATAGGTTCAGTTTACTTATTTACTTTACATTCTAATTTTAGTCTAATTAGTTAATTTTTGACTTTTTCATTGGTTTTAATGATTATCTAGATCAATATCTACATTTTAACTAACAATAATCACACCTCATCCTGGTATCCTTCCTTCTTTATTTTGGTTTCAAATGAACGCACTATATCGTAGGTGAGAATCGATCCCCAACTTCATGATTAGAAGAACTCTTACCATTTAAGCTAACCCTTAATTTTAAGGGTTGAATCAGCTCGATGATTTTAAGGTAAACAATATAAACCATAACTATTACGGAGTACTCCATAATATATACGCAGGGGCAGAATCAGGAACAGAATCTATCTAGGGCTAGATTACTATGAAACATACTAGAGTATTGGTTAAAGAAAAATTAAACCTGTTGGCAGATCCATGTTTGAGTTCTCGGGTTTTGGGACACTCGGAATGTGAATTTTTTTTTGTGTATTTTGTCCAATTTTTAGGTGAAATGAAATAAAATTTATACTTGTATGCAAAAGTCGCCTTAATATTTTGATTAGAACCCCGGAAATAAAATTTTATGGATCTGTTATTAAGTGTAGCATAATTTCTGTCAAGATAGATAGTAACTATTTAATTAATCTTGCATGACCAATACAATAAAAATCCAACATATTAAGACAACCCAATAAAAAAGATTATTAAAAAAAGAAGGTATCTCAAAAGAAAATACTTCATTTTAATAATATACTTAAAAGAAATCGAACTAATTTATTTCTTAATACTTAGTGCACTAATTTATATTTGTGATTTCATTATAGCCCTAGTAGATTAGGGCTACCTCCGCCCCTGTATATACGAGTACATAATACATCAAAGAATTACGCACAATCGAGAAATTTCTCATATAAACCAAGTAATCTTCATCTAAATGTTTTCCAAAATTCCATTCCTGGAAGAACGAATATTGGATTACTATGTCTTTTAAATTAGTAGAAATAAGTGAAATTACGAGTCCGAGCAAACACAAGATCTCGTACAAAACCGTCTCAAACTCTGTCTTTTCTCACATGCTCTATGGTTCATTTAATGATACGAGTATAACAATACAACGTGAAGACTAACCGCGGAGAATAAGAGAACACGAAAACTTCAGAGACTAACCGCGGAGAATAAGAGAACACGAAAACTTCAGAGAAATGGTCGCTGACATTATAGATAGTCACATGTAAACATTGTGATTAATCACAACTCATTATTGATAAAAAAGACTCACCATTGATATTATAAATTATTATAAATGACATTTAATATAGTACAACATCAAATCTAAATTATTCAACATTTTCTGCTTCCTCATTCCCAACTAACTTCTCCTTGTCTCAAGGGAAACCCTAACCCTAATTCACAACATCCTTAACATTGCTCCAAGATCTAGAATCAAATAAATATAAACAAAATAACAAGATTATATAGCTATAGCTATACTACACTATACCTTAGGTAAATATGATATGACTCCGAGGTTTACCGGTGAGCATCAAAGGTAGCAGCTGCGGATTCCCTCATCATCCAAAAAAAAATTGATATGACTATATTTATATATATATAAATGAATTGAGACATCAAAATGAACCAATTCTTCTATAAAATGATTAAAAAAGGGGAATTAAATTGAAGAAAAATATCAAAATAACTCTTCATTCCCTTATTATTCTAAAAAAGTAATTAGTATTAATACTACTAATAATAAATCCTTCTCAAAGATCTAAAAATTGTAATTAAATTACAACTTATTCAAACTCCTTGGAAATTGATCATGTATATTTAGGGTTTGGTGCAATTTTGACCATATTATTATCTTCTTCAAAGTTCAAACTTCCCACCAACTTTTCCCCAAAAGTATAATTAATTAATTAATCAAAATCAAAATCTCATACTAAAAAGATTTGAGAAATTAAATTAAATTAATTATACCTTCATCAAAAACTTGCATGCAAGTATTATGCAATGTTAATGATGATTAATTAACCTTCCTTAATTGAAATCAAACAAGAATGGATCACTATAATCCCAAAGACTTGCATGATTATGGAAATCATCCACTTCTCCTCCCAACGGAACCGGCCAACCCAACGGTGAACCGAATAGGTTTGGAAGACCCGGATCCGTATGACCAACTGCTTGTGAACACAACGACAAACCCGAATCCACCGAACCTACTAACGAACTTATCTCGTCGCAAAAACTACGATGATTGTTATTATTATTATTATTATTATTATTATTATTATTATTTTGTTGGAAATTATTATCTTGGTAATCAAAATTTTGATGAATTTCATCTTGACGAAATTGCCCTTGATCTACTAATATTCCATTATCTTCTTCCTCTTGAAGTATACCATGTTGATTATTAATATTATTATTATTAGTAGTAGTAGGATTATTACTAATAATAGTAACAATGGTATCATCGTAATTTTGCATGGTACTAACATGAGAAATACTCGTATCATTTTCTCCTGGTTGTTGTTGTTGTTGTTGCGGTGATTGTACCGGACCTACATCCGTAGGTCCATGTACAATATTCGTACACCCGTACTGATACGGCTGTACAGAAAACGAACCAGACGATGACGTACCATACGACCCAATTCCCGAACCAACCATTTTCGTAGGATAATACGGAAACCCTAACCCTAACCCTAATCCAACTCCAAACCCAGAACCCGGAGCCGGTTTAGGCAATATAGGACGGAGAGTATGACCCGATCCAGAAGACGATGATGAACCCCTTGATGAAGCGGAACTTCCCGGTCCAGGACCGGTAAGCGGTCCAGAAGGCTGAAGATTCAGCTGAGCCCTAGCACCGTAAAGAATGATAGCAGCCCGGTCATACGCCCGGGCTGCATCTTCAGCTGTAGCAAACGTACCTAACCATTTACGAGTCCGTTTACGTGGTTCGCGGATCTCCGCGACCCACTTTCCCCAGCTACGTTGACGGACCCCACGGTAACGGAATTTTCCGTTGTCCGGTCCTCCTTTTCCACGTCCTCGCTTGCTAGTAATACTAGTAGTACTTGTACTACTAGTATTCTTGTTGTTGTTGTTGTTGTTATTGTTGTCGGTTTTTGTTGTTGTTGTTGTAGTAGTAGTAGAAGATGAAGAGCTGTTGCTCGTTTGTTGTTGTTGTTGTTGTTGCTGCTCTTGTTGAGAGAATAAGAGTTGTTGTTGTTGTTGTTGTTGTTGTTGTTGTAGTGGTTGAGGGTAGAGGGGATGAAATGGGTGGTGTTGAGCATGCATGATAAATCTTGGAAATTTAAGAGAAATAAAAAAAAGGGAAAAAAGGAAAAAGGAAAACCTCGGAGGATGGAGCTAGAGTAGTCTGAAACAGGTTGTGGTGGTTCGTTGATGCAGAAGAAATGTGAAAGGTGGTGGGAAGATGAGAAAGAATGCAAATCGTGGAGGCTTTCTAAATGGTTATCTTTGGCGGTGGATACTTCTCTCTGTTTATTCAACTTCTTTATTTCTTTTTATTTATTTATTTATTTATATTTCATTTTTATTTTATAATTTATAATAATGTTGGGTGAGACTAGAGACTAGTTATCAAATTGTATAAGATTGTTCTATACTTAATCGGTAAGTCTTGTGAGAGACCGTTTTTCACTAAGTTAGTCGGAGACAGTAGGTGTTATTTGTGGTGGTCATAAATTTGTGACGTCTACCCATGAGCACTTAGATCAACTGGCAAGGGGTTGTTCTAGCTTAACCAGAGGTCTCGTGTTCGAGCCCTGGGAACGCAACAGTGTTGAAACTCATGAGGGAGAGTTTTACCGCCCTAGTGGTCCTACCCGGCTCGACTCCGGATTAAACCGAATGGTTTACACAAAAAAAAAAAAAAATTTGTGGCGTCTCGTAATTCCTTTCTTTTTTAATGTTACTAAATCAGTTGCGATGAGTTTTAAGAATCTTATTATCGTTTAGACCTGGTAAAATAAATCTGAACCCGGAAAATCGATCGAAAATGTCTGAATTTATAACAGATCGAACACCTGATATGCGTAATATAAATAGTACCAGAAACTCGACTCAATTTGAATCGAAGTCACTAATAACCGAATGATACCTGAAACTGAATATATTTAAACCGATAAAAACTATACCGATTAATTTAATGAAAAATATTTATTTTCTCTTAAATAAGCTCATATTTATGTATTTTTTTTCATTGATTTCTTATTTATTAATATTATGAATTATTACATACAAATTGAAAATATAAGAACATATAAGATAATTTTTTAACATAATCCTCAACTCAACTATGCAAAACTATGACCCGAAACTTAATTGAACTGAAATAACCCCGACCTGCATTCGACTCGATATTGCACAAAACGAGAAGAGTTACTAACCGAAATGAACCCAATCGAAATCGAACTAAAATCGAAAATAAGGTCGGCTTAATTTACATTGAACCGATTTATCTAATTCGAAACAAATAAACCGATAAATCCATTACTAAGTCTATAATACCATCATATGTAATAATTTGTGTAATAGCAACGATTTTTTGTGCATTACAGACATTGTTTATAATGCCCTAGGGCTATAAAAAAAATAGTATACATATACATGTTATTAAATAAGGCATCGAAACTCTTGTTATGGCTTTTTATTTGATACCGTAATTATGGAGTAAGACGATTTCCTTATATATTTTGTGTAAAAATAGTTATTTATTAATGATAATAAATAAGTACGGTATTTACTTTAGTTAATAAAATGACCATCTTATACTATAATATAGTCCAAATTTTATAATTTTATAATTTTATCATTTGTTATACTTTCTTCAATCCATTCAATTTCATACACTTGCTTTATATACCTATACTAATGCTCATTTTCTTTTGTTTATATCTTTAATTACATATTGATAAATAATATAAAAATTTGATATCGACGATATACTCGATAATAAGATTTAAACAAGATTCCACATGACTATCTTTTATGCTATGTATTATAAGTTATATCGAAAATGTCAAAAAAATAAATGTATAAAATTGAATGAAACGGAAAAAGTCTCACGATAATGGACTGTAGAATAATAAATATTTGGAAGAAATATGCATGGGTGGGGGGACTGTAAAAAAAGAGCATGGATTGCAGATTGCTGCAGAGCAACGGAAGTGGTGAACAGTTCTGAAGTCTTGCTCATTGGGCTCAGTCCCTGTAAGGCGTTTCTTGGGGTGTGGTTCTTGCATTGCCTGCCTTTCTTTCTCTTTATTTTTGGCAACAATTTTCTTCTAGTCTTAGTTATTGACCTAATTAGGAAAATGTTCGACTCACTAGACCACAAAATCTAGGTTACTAAGATTGGCTCAAATATTAATATTGAATTCTGATCTGAATTGTGCATTTGTTGATTTTGTTCTCATATTCATATTGTGTACAAGTTTGTATTTATGCCTTTGGTTAGAGGATTTTTCATTAGTTCGGAATTAGAGCGGATCGAAAGAATGCGAGACCAGGCAACCGGAAATAGAAAATCGAATATCAGAATGATTGGGAGGAGGATTGGAATATTTCCGACTCATTAGGTCCATTTTTTCGAGTTTAAGCTGGTCCGGCAGGATCAGCTAAAGAGTATTTTAAGTTTTTTCCAATTTAGATCAATGACCTTGTTTTTGTGGTCTCAAAGATCAGATCGCAATGTAGTCAATCTGTTTTGGTCCAAATGACCTAGTTTACCGGCTCAAACCTCACACCCTAATACCTTTACTAAGTTGTTGATTCTCTGCGACGGACTAATATATAGGAATGAGACCGACCCACAAGCAAGTAAGGTTCCGTTCTAAAACATTTGGTGATAGGAAGGAGTAGTCAACTTACTTATAGGCTAGTCCCTTCAATAATTTACACATATGTGGGGCAATAGTGCAATACCCTAACACATATATGGAAAAGACCTCAACATATATAAGTATTGACAACTTGGAATTCGTATGCTTAGTAGCGGGCTAGGGCAGGTCAGACGTACTTGACCACCTTTGATTTTTAAATTTTGTTTTGGGACCAGGTCGGGCCAAGGTAAATCTGACACTAGCCCGACCCGAGGTGGTGAGTAAGGCCATGGTAGGCTGGTCGAGACGCTGAACTTATTTATAAGCTAGTTCCTTCAATATTTTTCTACATAGAAAAGATCTCAACATAAGTCTTAACAACTTAGAATTCGTTACTTGGTAGTGGGCCAGGTTTACTTGGCCACCTTTGTTTTTTAAATTTTGTTTTGAGACCGGGCCGGGTTAAGATAAATTTGACACTAGCCCGGCCCCAGGTGGTGACTAGGCCATGGTCGGCTTGTCGGGCCGCTGAACTCGGCCCATCAGATCGGTTGGGCCAGATTAGCCCACTACTTAGAACCCGAGCCAACAATATAAACAATACGTAGTATGGAGTACTCCCTCCGTCCCGGTCATTTGTTGTCCTTTTCCATTTTGGGGTGTCTCAGTCATTTGTTGTCCTTTCTATTTTAGGATTGCATTTGAT
>VHZZ01000151.1:80468-97647 GCA_009801015.1 Silene noctiflora
CTCATTTCTTCCCTTTTCATTTTGCACAAGAAATAAGGAAATGATTTTAAACCACACAAAACACTATACCCCACATCCAAATGAATTTGGACCACCCAAAACATTCCCAAAAAGGAAACAGAAAAGAAAATCCGACTACCATGAAAAAGGAAAAGGGGAAGAAATGATCGACTAGGAGGGAGTAATTAAGACGAAAGATCGAGTATTTGTACATGGTCCCTAGATCAAAGGAAGTTCAGCGCGTATTGCTTTAGACGGGTTGTTTCCCGTCTGATATAAGACGGATAATATGTTGTCATTTTACAATAAAATATTGTTATTTTCTGATAACATGTTACCATTATTTTTCACATCATTTTCGGGGTAAAAAGTGACAACTCTAGTTATAACATTTTGTCATTAAATACTTACATTTTATTAAAAAATGACAATATTTTATCCATCTTATTTCAGACAGGCAATTTGCCAAGTTAGAGACGTGCATGGGCCACTCTAGAAGGAACAGACGTACATAGCTGAAAAGTAAGCTAAGAATGAACGGACCAGGTCGGTCAAGTACTGGTTAGGATGAGATAATTGTGTTTAATATACTCATTTCGGAAGCAACTTGGTAAAAGGAAAATATACTCATTTCGGAAGCAACTTGTTAATCACAAATTCAGATTTGTAACGGACGATATTCGTCACAAATTTGCGACGGGTCATAAAATCTATATGAGTAGATAAAGACAAGATATTTGTATCTTCCTAAGTACTTTATGTTTGTCTTATCTACTCAAATGAGTAATATTGACATGTCTCAAACTTGTGACGGATATACTCGTCACAAGAGAGACTTATTGGTTGTTAATACTCCTTTATTCTGACAGTTGGTCTTGCTTCAGACGGGGCATTTTGGTCAGAATTAATAAGACGAGATTTTGTAACTATTTTTACAACTAGATGTGACCACTATTAAAAAACATGTTATCAATAGATAAACTGTAACACTGACCGTACTATTATGATTACATTTAACTATAAATGGTTATATAAGCCCGTTTGAATTTTCAGACGAAAAGTGAACGCTTGAAACAAGAATTTGCTAAATTCGTTGACCTAATTGCTTTGATTTAGATTGAATTGTTAAAGCAATATTTCATACTTAGGGTGTGTAGGCTTGGTAACTATAGATGATCATTGATTGTGATTGGAGTGTATTTGATCATGACATCTTAATGAATAAACAACCTCTATCTAAATAAAAATCAAACAAAACAAACTTTTGATATGCAAATTTTTATTTCAGACGGAGGTATAGCACTAGTGGCCTAGTGGGTTGTATTTGCGTATAATATTTGAATATTATAATCATAATAACTCTGCTTTTCTAGGTTATGAGTAGTTGCCACCCATCAGGGATGATAACGAAACGAGACAATTCACGAGCAACTCGAGTTCGGCTCTGTCATCACACGTATTAAGTGTATTTTATAAAGTATTTTATCATAATTAGTATATATTGTCAATTAGTTTTAAGATGAAACCTCCTTAAACTTGTAAAGTGGACCCTCTCTCCTTCTCAATGGGCGCGACCCAGGCCTATCTGCGAGCTAACAACATATCAAATAACTTTCGAAACCTACTATTGAAATGAAAATAACAAAACAAAACAACGAAAATTTTAACAATTATATACATAATCGACTTGAACTCAAGTTTGGCTCGGGTTAAAACTCGCAAACTTGATTATACTTACATTTTTTTCAAGTTCAAGTAACCTTGAGATTGGCTTGAGTTTTGCTTCCTAAGTACAAGCTGAGCAAAATCAAATTTGTGTCGGTTCGACTCGTGATCACTCCTACATCACTACCAGCCAAGTTAACTAACTTCTACAATTATACTAAGAACAAATTACAAATAACCACCACGTATTTGCGTTTTCTTACAAATTACCACCACGTATTTGCATTTTTACAAATAACACCCACGCTTCGCCGTATATTCCTCAATCGCCACCGTATTTTTAGCTCGAAGATCGCTTTTCTTCTATTCCGACTTATTAAGTGACGATTCACGCGAAATTCCTAAATTACCCTCACTCACTACAACACACCCATTACTCCAAACGCAATTTATTTTTCCCCAATTCAATAACCCTAATTCCTCAAATTCAAATCATAAATTTCCTCAATATATTAGGTTCTCACTTCTCAATCAAGTCCTCCATATGTGCATCGGTTAGTTTATCAACCAGAACAAAACAATTGAAAATAATTCTGGGCGTTCATATAAATCTGTCGTCAACTACTCAGATTCTAGTTACATATAATTTTGAATGTGTTGTAATAAGTGAGGGTAATTTTGGAATTTTGCAAGAATCGTCCCTTAACAAGTCGGAAAATAAGAAAAACGATGTTCGGGGTAAAAATGCGGTGGTGATTGGAGAATATACGACAAAGTGTGGATGTTATTTGTAAAAATGCAAATACATTGTGATAATTTATAAAAATACGTAAATACGTGGTGGTTATTTATAATTTCCCGTTTGCTTTATTAATCTTGTCAAACCGGAGGCTCTATCACAACCTCAATTGCCCTCTCCAGAATTCCCGGCCACCGTTAGCCGCTTCCCTGGTAAGCTACTTTCTCGCTCTTGTTTTCTTATTTTATCGCGAATTCTCTCTCTACTTAATCGAATTAGGGTTTCTGGCGATCTTCAATGTTTCGATATATTTTCCCCAAATTTGGATGCGAAACCTGTAATTATTAGCAGCCATTTATACTCTTAGTTTCTGCATTTTATGGTTTCGAATTGTTTCCAATTACAAATCTTAGTTGAGTTAGGTTTTCGAATTTGAGTTAGAGATGCAGGTAATTGATCATTGTACTCTACGGAACAACATCGTCTTTACGGTCAATGCTTTTCGATTCTGATCATTGATGTATTGGAATTTGATGTCGAGATGTAAATCATACGGAGTATAACGTAGTTAGTCTAGCTTGATTCATCAAAACAATTGTATTTTCTCGATGTGGTGCTGAAAAAAGTTTTTTAGAGATTATAATGGCAAAATCAAAGTCAATGCTGGTAGAACGACTTTGATTTTGCTGTTTTTCTATACATTTTTTTAGCACAACAGTGTGAAAACGATTGTTTGGGAGTAACAACAGTATGACATTGTATCCTCTATACAAAATCGATGTTGCCATTTGATGTCGGAGGACCATATAATTTCAGAGCAAATCTTCTGTAAATTGGTTTTATACTATTACTTATTATAAAACCTCACGACAGTTAAAGATAAAAGGGTCGCTTAGAGTCATAAAGTGATCATCAATGATAGGAAATGGGTTATTAGAAAGTAACGATAACTATTGCTAATGAAAGGGTCATGACTCATGAGCTATAAAAAATGTTAACTAGGACTCTTAAGAGGGTCTCTAAAATTGCTAAAATGATAAGTAACTCTATGTAAGAGGTTATTTTAGAGTGTGAATAAAGTGGTTTCACACGAAGACTTGTGTAAAAGGATTTCATAGAAGTCTTTGTGATAATTTGGAGGGAGGGAGTAGTAATTAAGAAAGCTTCACTAAAGGAATATGTTTGATGAGATGATATTGGACATATCTTGAAAATGGTTGATAGTCCTCTATTATTTGATATATTGGACGAATTTTTGTTCGAGAGATTTATCAGAGTAGAGTAATATATATGCACCCATGAGATGTTTCGTAAAGACTATGATACCACGCCTTGGAAAGTTGTCTGCAATTTGTATTGTAAGTTGTAACCTTCTAATTTAGCCTTCTGATACCATGTCGCCTGACTCTGTCAAATGATGTGTTGGTGGTGTACCTACCATGCGCACCACATGACCTCTTTTTGCCATATGGGTGTTCGGTTTGGTCACCTAGGCTATTTATCTATTGTTATGGCCACCACATTTGATGTGAAGGATGGCTTGATAGAACTCATAGAAGACTTTCTTTTTTCAAAAGAAAATATTTGATATTGGGACAATTGTTATCACCAGAGCTTGTGTGAATCGATATGCCAACTTTATTATTTTGCTGGATCAATCGATATTACCATAGTTAACAGTTCATACACTCCGTTAGGATGTTTCTTTTTCCAATTTTTAGTTCATTATTGCTCATGTCCTAGGAAGTCATCGCAGGCATGCATTACTGTTTACAACCTTTGAATTTAGCCTTTAGAGCTATCTCGCTTAACTTCCACGACATGAGTCAAGGTTGTCAAGTCTAACTCATAAGTACTTAGGAGCCACTATTGTGCCACATGTTGTCATTTTTAGCTGCTTGATAATATTTTTTATTGACTGTTTTCATTCATGAGGATGTTGTGATGATACACCAATTTAATTTTGATACCAAACTAATTGGTATCACTAGGTTGCCTTTTGATGCACATTAAACAATTTGTGACCATCAAAGCGCATAAACCATAGGTCCACCTTTGTTCCATCTCTGTGTACGGTTTAGTTGTTTGGATGTTATTTTCCTGCCTAGAGCGATGTTAAAAAGAATTTGATATACAACTTTACTATTTCAGATTAGATAAATTTATATTACTTCTAGTACAATACATATAATTGTATATCCCTAGGAAGCTCTTTGCCAATTTTCAATTGAATTAATCCTGTACAGGCTTATCTTCCTAGTATTTTATAACCTTCGAATTCTGCATTTCCTGGTTGTCCCAAGTGAACTATGTCAAACAAGTTGAAGTTGTCTCATTTTCATATTAACTCCCAGGACAACTTTTATGCCGCATACGTGTCAGGTTTAGCCGCTGAGCTTTGTTAAACCCAATGTGTGTGTATCTCGAAAATGGCTTGACACTCTTTATTGTATGATATTGGACAATTTATCATTACCACAACTAGTGTGCACTTACTTGTAGCCTGTAGGATGTTTCCTAATAGTTTTAAAAAGATCCTGAAATCAGAGTTTGTATTGTAACCTTGAAATCCAACCTTCCTATACTCTCCCACAGGACTTCATCAAAATGTGTTGTAGTTGGGACTTGGGAAGTTGGGAGTACCTTCACAGTCACACTTTAGGATCACTTTTATGCGAAAGGAGTGACCTTATTAGTGGCCTAGCATTTGCACCCACCCCATCTCTACTAAGGAGCATGTTGACGATGGATGTAGAACATTTTTACTCTTTTATTTGATATTGGAACTATTGATCTGAGCATTTGTGAACTGCTAGGATACATTTTAATATTTTGAATCAATATTAAGCCCATGCTTTCGAAGTCTTCTCTAGCGTGCACCGTAACCTTTAATATTGATATTGTGAGATCGTTTCAGACAAATATGTCAAAATGAATTGTTGCGCAAAATCAACTCATAGGCACCAGTGTCAATTTTGTGCCTCATGAATGCTTCATTTACTATTTAGCAGTGTTGAGTCCCACCTCCCATGTACCACACTAATGTTTACCTATAGAATCCTTCTCAATAGTTTTCAGTTAATTTTAGAATCAGAACTGGTGAAGACATCAGAGCTGTATTATAAATTTGAAGTTTGGCTTTTTGAGACGATCATAGACGACTGTCAAAATGGATTGAGGTTGTCAGACAAACTCATAGGAAATTAGGAATATTTAGAGCTGAGGTTTAGGTAATGAAGCAAGTGGCAATTAAGGTGAAGTGTAAGAAGATTAGTACAATACCAAATTGCCTATTTCATATGATGCTTTTGTGACTTCCTTTTTGTTTTTCCAGGTTGTCAAGTTTCCTCGAAAGAGGACATATATAGTCTCGCTTATCTGTTGATTTAACCGCCTAATATCTGGTGTGTTGCATTTCTTCTGCTATGTTCTTTGTTTCCTTAATTCATCCAGACAGGAAACTATGATTATTTACTTTATATCTTTATCAAACTCTTAAATTTTTCCTTGACGAATTTTTGCTAGCTTTATACAAGATGCATCCTCCACTGACATTACACCGACATCCAATGTGCGCTGAAGTAAGTTGAGCAAAAGTTCACATTCAAAAGTATTTTATCTTACAATACCTTTTTCTGTTGCAAATAGATTGCTGTAAGCCTGTAACTATCAATGAGATATTCTAAAACAGTTTCTGTTTTACCTTGATTTGTACTTTTTAAATGCCGCTTTTGTAATCCTTGACTCCTTGTGTTATAATAGCCGTGATAGCCGTGATAGCCGTCATACTAACTGATATATTGTACAGATAATCGAGGAATTCCAGAAATGTCATGTGGAACACCCTTATGGCAAGTTTTTTGGCAACTGTACAGAACTTAAAATTAAACTTGACCGTTGCTTTAGGCAGGAGGTAATTCTTGGTTCCTTTGATGTCGACTTCTGTTTATGTATGTAACTCAACTTTTCTGTACATAAATAAATCATTAGTAGTGAGAAATGTCTATTGTTCTCAGAAAGCTGTAAAACGGAAGATTAACTTTGAAGAGAGCAAAAAACTCAAAGAGAGACTACAGGCTTACAGAAAGGAAACTGCACAGCAAACTTAAGCCTTTGCAAGTTATACGAGACCGTTTTCCACCTATCTTCATTATTTGGCAACTTTATTGGTTGATGACTAATGTATAATTTACTGTCAACACATTTCAAGGTACTAGGATGAGCTTCTTCCGACTTCCAAGTTTTGTGGAAGTTTTTTGAATGCGTCTATTCTAGGCAAAGAACCGAGATCTAAGTGATGAAGTCATCGAAACATGGTACATTAGATGTTAGTTGGCTTCGATCTGAAGTTGATCTACTCTGTAAAGAAGCATAGTAGGGCAATGGGTCAACAAACGTGCCCTAGTTTATTTTTATAGTCATTTGACTGCTGGTACCCGGTCGAAACCTATCAATAATAAAATTGCCTTTGTAACTTTACCCTGGAGGTGCATTTCTTTTCTCAAAAGATTAATTTGATATATTTTCTCCTTTTCATTTATCAGTACATTGCTTTTTGACATGAAATTAGATCCGTTAAATCATTGCAAAATTTAATCGACCGTTAAAGAAGAAATTTCATTTCTTTTCGAGAAATAGAGAGGACTTCACCCGGAATAAACAAGCTTAATAGACCAGATTGCAATAGTCAACATTGTCGATACGACTGGATACAGAACATCAGAAAGTGCAAACTTCAACTGTTTTACATCACATACTTTTCATGACCGAGTAATTACAATATTTCTCTACACAATTATACATTATATACTCTAAATGAATGATATAATAGAAAATAGCCTATGTGCAATAATGGAATTAAGACACTTAACCCAGCCTAGTAATATGAAGGCGGCATCAGGCATGGGCATCGGTCATGTACTCATGGTGTTACATAACATTTACAAACTGAAGTTACATTCCGGGAAAGGAACTACTACTGAGACTCGTACCTAAAGAATAGCTTGTATAGGTTCAACTTGTGTTCAACCAATCGGAGGAAGTGCGCTATTCACTGAGAGCTCCATTGTGAACCATGATTCACAGCAATGGAACGGAAAAAATGCAATTAGTATTCTAGGTTTCTACCATCTCCAGCTTTACGTGGGTTCCGTCTATTTTGTACTTCCAAAACCAGCTTCCATTATCCTTCTTTGAATCTTCAATGGGATCTAATTGCAGTGACAAACCTGAAATTTAACGAGTAACCTTGTTAATTGGATTCTCTACTTGTGCTAGTTTAGATCCTCATAAGAATTCTGTGATTCCATGGTGTTGAAGAAATTAGCTCTCTGTTTGAACAAAGTGACTACAAAAAATCGATTATAACATAGTTTGCAGGACCAGCAGTCTAGATAGATTTAAACATTTTCCAGGCAAATATGTCCTTGATGGTAAAAATTAACAGTGTCTTGTGTTATAAGTCTGTCAATTTCACCTGCTGAAATTTCGACCCACCTAACACAAATAAATCAACGACGGCCAAGAATAAATGGGCGAAAGACTGGTGATAGGTGAAACAGATCACAGATTGATATTTTCCACCCTTCGCCTTAAAGAGGAAGAATTCTCTGCACCCTTTTATTACCATGACTGTCCATTTATATTTAGATTCTCTTATTTGACAGGAAATTAGTGGCAATACAGATGAAGGTGCAACAATCAATGACTAAAATTCTCGTCACAAACCTGGATTAGCAGATGTAATTTTCAACTTGTGACCATCAGGAACCTCAAATACATGATTCCCCTGCATTGCAAACAGTTTGTTAAATGCTTCAGACTTCAGAGGATAAAATTAGGCGATGAAGTAAATCAATATCCGCGATTGTACATTATGGTCCACGGAACTACGGAATCTGGCTTCTATAAACTCTTCATTGTTTAATAAACAGCAGACGTACAAGTGACTAAATCCGAAGCTATATGCAATTACATACACTTCAGCACTATTGTTTGCAGTCATATTCATTTACAAATGGAGCATGATGTTAAATCTTGATTGACACTGCATCACAACCGAGTTATCAAGATTGTAAAGGTTACTACAACATTTTAAGGTAGCCTCGACCAAATTTATAGTGCAATGACTGAGAATAAGTCAGGATGATCTACTCTGAGATTGATCCACATTGTATGTATAGCTTACAACCTGAGATACCTGGTCCAAATTTTGCTACATGCACATATCAGCAAACATCTTGATAAATGAACCTGCTCACTAAATTGATTGTGTTTCATTTTATTGTGAAGCACCAGTCATTTGATGCAATACTCGAAGCAATTTTCAGTCTCTCTTAGTGTCATTAACACAAGGGTAAGGCTGTGGGAGCTCTGTACGCATTTAGGTAATAGTGTTGTACATTCTTTGAACAATTCAGCACTTCTTTCCCATAGCAGCCTAGCAAAACCTTATAATGTCAAATATACCATATCACGAAATTTTACCTCAAAAGTGACATCAGTTGCATCAAATTCAGCATTTCCATGCAGTATAATCTTCAAACCCTCAACCCGATGTACCTCGTGCTTCCAGTAAATGTTGCTTCCACAGTTCCAGTCGATCCCTTTGTTCAACACCCTGACGTTCTGCAGCCTACATCTCGCACACCTACACAAACCACCAAATTTTATGAGTTCTCTCCTCCTGCGTTTCATACCACAGGGAAGGGAAGATGGTTGCAGAAATTACCTGTGACCATATTCTAGTAGAGGTTCCCCACTTGCCTCAGGCCTTATTGAGCCCATCACATTTTCAGCCAAAATGACCATGCTGCCATCAAGCTGAAACAGAACCAAGTCAGCTACAGAAATTTCAATTCCCTGACCAATATATACTAGTTCAAACAGCTTACTACCTCAACATCCTTCCAGGAGAACTCAGCAACCTCAATTTGCAACTCTGAGCCCTTGGATATGGAACCTCCATGAAACTAGAAAAGCAAGCAATAAATAATTCACTAGTAGAAACCAGAGTACAAGATTGGAAAAAACTCTCAAGCCCCTTTTTCTTTACTCTTGGGAGGGTGGTAGAACCAACATTCCCAAAGAAATCAAAAGCTTACACGCTTTTACGTTAAAATAGACATCCTCTCTACTACTGCCAGCTGAAGTCATTAATAAGTGGTACTCATGACTTGAGCTCAAACCCATTAACGTAAAAAACGGGCTAATGGCTTCCTTTACCAGATAGGTTAAAATGAAAACCTCTCCCCAGTTCCCAGAGAGAAGGGAGGTTGATCTTAGAGGATCTGACTAGCAAAAGTTATGAAAGATATTAAGCTCACCTTTTGTCTCGAAACCTCCCATAAGGGACCTAAAGCAGGATGTAGAAAGATGAGGTATGGAGGACCAGATTCAATGTAGTTCTCATTACCTCCAACCTGCAGAATTTAAAGTTGGAATATCAATTGCTTGACACATATCATGTTTACCTTGCCTCAAAATTATTATTTCCCCCAGCTTCTGATTCCATACCAAAAGTAAATTAATGCACCATCGCTTTCTAGCATAGTAACCATGCCCAATAACTGTTACCAGGGACTCGTCTCAAGGGTTATTAAATTAGAGCATTCATGAGAAAGTGGTCATCTGCCTTCTAATTAGAGCATCTTTCCCATGAATACTAATTATTTGGGATGATAGATTGCCATGAAGGCACAATAGATTATAAAATGTTTAAAGAAGATAGAAGCTATATGTGATAAGAAATTGCATACTTCTGGAAGCTTTATACTACAATTGGAAAGGAGATCATAAGCATTCCTCGTGATGTCCAACAATGCTCCATCTGGAGTCTGCAAATAGCAAAGAACACAATCTTTCACTAGCTTCTCTAAGACTCTAATCACATGCCAGCTTTCATATAGTATAGTCAGTAAGCCACACTTCCTTTAAGAAACGATAAATTTATGCAGTACTCTAGCGTAAAATCGCACTTATACTACATCCTTTTGATGTCAATGAAACTGAAACGTTAAACCTCAATTTTCAACGACTGACATTTAGCTAAACACACTTGCTCTGCACTCTTTATGATATAAATCAAGAGAACATCCTCCAGATTATCATGCCAAGCCTCACACAAGATAACACAAATAGGTTTTGCATTTGAATTTACCACACATAAATAAGCATATATGAGAAAAGCCAGCAATGAGGTAAGCGGCTATCATACCCATATAAAGTCCTCAATGACCGACATTTAGCTAAACGCACTTGCTCTGCACTCTTTATGATACAAATCAAGAGAACATCTTCCAGATTATCATGCCAAGTCTCACACAAGATAACACTAATAGGTTTTGTATTTAAATTTACCACCTATGTTACTCGGACTCGTCTACACGTATCCGACAAAATACGTATCGGAATATCTGATACGGCTATTTTGTGCGAAATTTTCAATATTTTGGTCTAAAATGAAGTATCAAAGTGTCGTATCGTATCCGACAAAATACGTATCGGATACGGAATACGGTAACTAAGTGTATCCGAGTAACATAGTTTACCACACATAAATAAGGATATATGAGAAAAGCCAGCAATGAGGTAAACGGCTATCATACCCATATAAAGTTAAGGTGGCACGCTTCTACGAGTAGGAATTCCAAAGGTGATATGCTCAAAAACAAGGTTGGAAGTCACAGTTGAATACCTGGTGAAGAGAGTTGTTGCCATGCTTTCTTTTCTTCTTAGCGGATGATGTGACCCTTCTTCGCTCATTATATACCATATACGTATCAAGATGATCTGCTATTATTGTCAAAATCAAGAAGATGAATAAATCAGCATAGATATGATAAGGCACGTCGCGAACTAAATAAAATACAGCCTCTCAGGAAAAATGGAAAAAAAAAAAATACAGTGTCTGAATCGTGCATAAGTTCAAACCTTCTTTTACCCCATAATATCGAGATCCATAGGTATTGCAAAAATTATCTGCAATATTTTGCATTGTGCATTCCAACCTGCCACCAGACACCCTGCAACAAGCCAGACTGATGTTAAAAGTCCTTCTAAAAAAAGCTCTTATATCTGTCCATAGACTACAGAATTCATTTTTTCATTGATATACAAGTAGGCAACTATGCATGAGGGGAACTACTGGCATTCCTTAATGTTTTTTGCCCCAAAGACAAGGAAAGGGGATGTACAAAGTCGAAAACTGTAGTTTTACCTGCGTGTGATGCCATACTGATCGATAAATTCAATTTGCTTCTTAATATTAAGAACCAATCCAGGTAAACTGGTGTCATCATTTCGTGATGCAACTTGCTCGGCGGAATGTAAATCAACATATAAAATGTTTGTGTTGGCTGGAAACTCAGATAGCAAGCTGGGGAATCATTAACATTTATTTATCAATGCAGAGGCAAAATAAAATCAGAAATGCAAACAAGCATTTGGTATAATCAAAATACAGAATTGCACACTAAGTAGCAATGTTGAATAAGTATTCGGTAAATGCAGATCACCAGGCTGTGAGGCCTCAGTACTTAGTACACTAATTGATTTTGCCTCCCATGTACAATAAATAAAGGTCACTTGGCGTTTTTTTCTTCTTCAAAGTGAATGAGAAGCCTTAGATAGGTTTCATAGATGACAATACCTCTTTTGGGAAAATGCATTAGGGATCCCAAACTTATCAAACTCGGTGTACTCGATGCATGAAAGGCCATAAGCCCACTTCCCGCTTTTTTCCTTCTTTTCAATCAAAACATTAATCCCTTCAGTAGCCTCGGGGTTCCTCTTGCATGATGCAAATCCTAGTTTCTGCAAAAGCAAGAAGCAGAGCCATTGAAGTTGAACAGCACTGACATACGAATGCATACGAGCCGTGTAATTGAATATGTCTCCATTTGCAACCCTAAAATGCTATATGTTTAGCACCTAAATACCCGCAGGTCGAATATCTCATATTATAAGATAATTTAAAAAAAAAAATACAGAAGCAATTAGGATAATATAGATCATTTTAAGCAATCGGACTCGGAAGACATAAGTCCATCACTCATACGAAAACTCCTTGGTAATACTGACACAAATGGAGAGCAAACAGTAATATACTCAAGTGCTAAAGAGATCATGGACCAAGGGAAAGACGAGGAATTATCCTATCCACAGCCAAATATTGATGGCTTTACCAGTATTTCGATGGATGAATTATAAGAGAGAATCCAAACAAACCTTTCCATGGTGTAAGCCAATTCCTGCCAACGCTAACAGAGTTAAATCTGTGGCAGCCACAACATTACTGCAAGGTCATTGACATCAATTAGTGCTCAATGAAATATGCAGAGAGAAAAATAAGAGAAGACGGGAAAACAAATTCAGATAAAAAAGTTGGGAGTTTGAGCCTACCTGACTTGACGCATGGTTGCACCTCTCCTTCCATGATTGTAAAACCACTGGAAGACACCCTTGTCATATGCAAGTTTCCAAATGACCCCATGACCACCAGGTTTGCAAACTGGAGTAAATGGTTCAGAAATCAGCCATTCACCATCTTGGGCACTGATTGCTGGAACAAGAGGCTGCAAGCAATACCAGCAATATCCTTGCACAGTTATAATCAATCGACATAACAAGAACGACTAAAAAAATGTCAAAGTAGAATATGCTTGCAAATTAAACCTGTTCAAAAAGATTAAATTTTGATCGACCTCTTCCAAACCATTTAAGCTTGTCTAAGAGTGTACGGATGCGTTCATGGTTGTTTTTTGCAGCACTTGTCATTATTCCAACAGGGGTGATGCATTGTTTCCCATACAGCTTGAAGTATAAATATTCTCTTGCCTTGAATCATTGAAAAAGAAGAGACATAACCATAAGTTAAAATGCAAAGAGATAACTAACAAGTCGCTTGAAGGTAAACTGAGTGGACAAAAAAAAAAAAGAAAGAAAAATGAGAGAGAAAATTTATGAAGTCCTAGCAGAAGTAGTGTTAACTGTAAACCTGAAGATCCCTGATAAGACCTTCCAACAAAGTCCGCCCACAGTAAGGAAGCATAGCGGCAGGAAGACATTCACCAGTATCAGGATCAACCAAACCAAGCCTGTCTGCAGAGCCACCCAATGGATATATTTCACCTAGGAGCGGTAAACCCTGATATAGTTGCACTATAAATACCCCAAAACAAATTTCAAAATTTCAAAGAAAATGCAATTTATACTACAATACAGACCTCAATTCCCCACAAAGCTGCTTGTGATGCATACTCTATATTTTTAGAGAGCTCAAGGCCTTTGGGAGAATGTACTTCCACAAATTGGCATTTCAATGAGTCCTTCATGTGCTGGGACCTATCTCTAGTCTGCACATATGTTGACTCGGCTAAGAGCTCTAGCACGGTTATCTGATATCTGTCAGCCAGGTGTGCTTGATATTACTCCAGAGATTCAGCAGAAAAATGGCAAAAAATTCTGAAGAGGTAAAATCTATTTTCTTATTTCGACCACTAAGACATATAGTTATTCTGTTCAAACGAATGCGGTAAATGACCAAAAAGATAAAAAGATGTACAACTAATCGACCAACGGGAAGCAAGTTACCTCTGAGCATTATATAACGTAATCATTGGAATAATGCATTAAGCAGTCATCAAAGTATTTAGTTCTGAACTTTGTTTTTATATACATTTGTGGGTACTGTTGTTTCATTAACAGACATTACAGTTAAGAGAACAGGTGACATCACCACATTGTAATCCAATTGTTAGTTACATGCCATAAATACAGGAAAACAACAAAGTATAGAGTCACTTATTCAAAGTTTTTGGGAAATAGTATCTGGGCACAGTTTCTGTATGTCTATCACGTCAATGTTACCCAAGCATTACTTACAAATCCTTTCTTCAGTGTTCCAGTACCTATGAGAATAATGCATTATGAGAAACTAGAATGACGTTAGAACATGGATTTGTGTAGTGAATCATAAGGATTTGTTTGGATACAATCGAAAGAGCGAAGGTGAAGAAGGGGGTACGAAATATGGAGCTATGTTGTTTACTTACAAGCTTTTCTAGGTTAGAAGGTTTTTAATTTGGCTTGTGGCATCTTTCCATTTCCCTCCAATCCAACTTACTATAAGCAATTGAAATTACACTCCTCCATTTTCATCCCCTTCCTTCATCCAAATCCCTCCATGCAAACTAGGGGTAAGGGATAAAGACATGACAACCCTTTAACTAGCCAATCGCTATTAAGCCGTCCATATATTTAGATTACATAAACTAGTGCAGTGGCCCAGTTGTGTCCATATTTATCCTTCAATTTTGTCACCAAAGGACCCTGGAAATAAACTTCATCGTGCTAGACTCACACATTACGAGGTCTATACATGTCCAATAACATAACAGAGAACAGACCAGACCACAAATCAATGTCTAAATCACCATTCATTGCTCATCTATGATATAGGTATCGCAATCCATTTCTCATTCAATGACAAAAGACAATCACAAGTAAACAAGTCTCAAAACAAACAAGTCATTGAGATATACTGTCCTATTGGCTCAAAGAAACCACAAAGAAGAATGAAAAATGGGTACCAGATTACCAGCATCACCCTACCCCCATTGATCCTGTCGGCCTCTCCCACTAGTTAAACTAGCTAGTACCACAACGACTACATTGTTCTTACAACTCCATGGCCACAACTCTTAGGTATAATCTGACCTATAAGATAAGCTTCTATGCATTATTCCTTCAAGACCCAAGCTAGTCAGTACTACAACATTAGCTAAATTTAGTAATTTTAATCATTCGATTAGTTGATAACTTGATAAATAATTGAAAATTCCACTGAAAACTGAATTTACATTGACATAACTTCCGCCATCCAAATTCTCCTGAATTGAACAAACTCATTACCATTAAATTACCAAGTGGAAAGTAGTTAAGCTAATTCCTTAGTGTGAATCGACATTTCCCCACTGTTCTAGGTTACTACGTAACCGTTGAACAATGTTCATCCTCTCTAATGAGTTCATGATAGCGTCTATACCTCATCATCTAATGAAAACAATATACTCCTCATAGCACTAAGCAGAGATACTTTGTACTCCTCCGTTTGGTTAAATTCACTAAATCTTTCAAATTCCGCCTCACCTAATTGGCCAAATACAGTAAACTGGACCAAATATCTTACTCCCTCCTCGCCCCCATCCAATCATTTGTTTACTTTTTATTAAATTACCACTCACACCGAACAAATTGGACAATTACAATAAACTACGATGGAGCGGGTATAATAAATCTAATTAACTACACCTGCACGGCTGCACTAGACAAAAACTAACTAGCATTAACAAAAACAAGAATTACAAAAAATAGAAACGGTTTTTCTAACACGTGACTTAACGACACACGTTAGACAAACCGAAAAAGCAATGGGAAAAGAACTCACCCAAGAATACCACCAATGCAATCATAAAAACTCTCCATATCCTTCAAAATCCTCAACAACTTTTCAAAAGCAACAATCTCATGATCAACCAAACCTTTGCTCGCCCCCACATTCACCTCTCCCACCAAATCCCAACTTTCTATCATCTCCACCAACGCAAACAACGCACTCTTTAACGATCCCCTCGCCGACGAGGACTCGTACTCTCTCTCCTCCACGTCACCATCACCGCCATAGCTATCAATCACGTGCTCCTGTCCCGCCGCGATCACACACTTCACCAGGTACAACTCGAACGAGTCTAACCGTAGCGATTCCAAAACCCTAGCGAACTCGCTCCGAGTCGAATTGAAGAATCGTCGGACTCTCTCGTCTCCGTCAATGACTCGATGTTTCTGCTCCAAGCTCGCGACGGCGGAGAGCCGCGAAATTAGGCTCCGGAGCCTCGATATTTCCGCCGGAAAATCGAGCGAGGGCGGCGGAGAGGACGGAGACCTCGACGGCGCAGAGGTGACGGCGGCGGAGGTGGCGGAGGAGAGAGATTGTGATAAATGTGACGTGCGATGGAAGTTTCCATATTTGGAAGGTCGGAGGAGGGTAGGGAAGGTGAGAGAGGTGAAGGAATTACTAATTTGGGAAGGTAGGAAGGTTAAGTGGTTGTTATGGTGTAGTAGGGTGGGCGCGCTTGGCGGCATTTAAATGGTTCAATAATTGACGGGTAGTCGGGGATATTTAAAATGCGGGTGATGGTTGAGACTCGATCAATGGTTTAAAGTCGGGAATTGATGAGGTGGGAATTGTGGAGGGAATGAGGGGGATAAAATAGGGGGAGAGTGAAGAAGAAGGAAGATGCGGGAAGGATAAAATGAGTTTAAGGGTATATGCCCAAACTGGTGGGGATAGTAGTGAGGAATGAGGATGAGTGCCAACTGCCAAGTGTGAATTGTTAAGAGTAGTATGGAATTGTGTATGTTTGTTGTTGAAGAAGAGAAAGTGTCCAAAATCATATCCTATTCAACTATTCTTGCTTGTTTCTGATTGGTTTGTAAAATCCCCTTAGACCTGGCAAATCGGGTCAACGAGTCGGGTTCGGGTCGGACCAGTTCGAGTCAGATCTGTTCGGGTCTTTCATTGATTTCGGGTTAATTCGGGTTGGCTCGGGTCATTTCGGATTTCGGGTCTATTTCGGGTTGTTAATCGGGTGTTTCGGGTCAAGCAGGTCGAGTTATTTTGGGTCGGGTCATATTCGGGTCAATGAATAAGAGAGAAAAAGGCATTTCAAGTATTTTCGGTTTAATTAGAGTTATGTTTTGTCGGGTCATTTTCGG
>VHZZ01000151.1:113877-153923 GCA_009801015.1 Silene noctiflora
GAGGACGGGCGACTAATTTCAGTCGCCAATTTGATATTAGCGACTGCTTTCAGTCGCCCATTACAGTCGCCCGATTACAATTTTCTTGTAGTGGAAGGGAAGGAGTCGTGCGTGTATGTATCAGACAAATTGGCGATTGAAATAGGCAAATTGGCGACTGCCCTATTCAGTCGCCAATTTTGGCGACTGAAATCAGTCGCCCGAATGACTGATTCATTCGCAAAATGTCTACAGTGCATGGGAATTAGGTAGTCGCCAATTTGGCGACTGATTTCAGTAACCAATTTGGCGTCTACCTTATCTGTCGCCTTTTACCAGTCGCCCGATTTAGATTTTCTTGTAGTGATAGTATGAGTCAAGTCATTCTTAAATAATAACACTAATAAAATATTTAATAGTTTCTAGTTTTATATTATTTATTTAGATTTTAGTTAAAATATTATAGTTTAATGTTTAGTGAAAATATATAATTTAATCAAAAGATTAATTTTAACGAAAAAAATTGTATAATGAAATATATTATAATTACTAATTTCCTTATTTAGTAAAACAATTAAATTATTATAGTTTCCTTATTTAAAAAGATGCTTTTTGGAGGGAAATTTTGTGAATTCACCTATTCTTTTAGTATGTAGGGGATTGAGGTTCAAGTCTTATGATTTCAATTGAAATTACATTTCCATCCTTACTATTTTGGCGCAAAAATTAAAAAATAAATTCATTTTGCATTTAAATTTATTATTTTAATTAGGGTGGCGCCGAGTTTCAGTACCACCCGGTGGCGCCCTATCACTACCCTAATAGTATGAGAGTATTGATGCTGGAGAATATTACGGTATTATACCGTAATCGTAATAATATAATTATGATATGAATAATATCTTTAAGAGGATTCTAGGTCTAGACTTTAGACACTATAAAGTGTCTCTTATTGTAATCGTCATAAGAACGAACTATCAATAATACTGCTATTATTTTTATGCTTTTCCCCTTTTTGAATTCTATTAATTGAGTATATATGACTATACTTCTTTCGTGTCTCATTCATCTGTTTACCTTTTTATTATTTCTTCTAATATCTGAATTAAAAGTAAATATATGATGTTTCCTAGCTTATCACTCATTTTTGCTTAGTTGGATATGTTAGATTTTGAGATCTTTAATAACATTGATAAGTGTCAAATATTCTAACAACAAATCTTTAATTATATGAGTATGGTATTTTATATATCAAACTTGGTACGAGTAATATATTTCTACTCCCTCCGTCCCGTCTCGATTTACTTAATTTGATCACTGCAATTTGATTAGGATTTCATTAAAGTGAAACAAATAACCTCAACCTTAAATTCTGGCTTTAATCCTGGCTCCGTCACTAATGCATTGTCAAGAATAACACGTTATTTTAGTCATAAATGGTTGTCTATAATTTCTCAATCGGCTTGTTATTCAATCAATTCATTTGAGAATAAACCTACTTATTTCTAATATTGATTTCCAATTCGCCCCAAAGTTTTCATAACGATTAATTATGTGAGGGAGACGAGAATTTTGGTTTTAATTAAAAGAATAATAATCATGCATATAGCATTTCCATTGTTATGGAGTCACTCTCATTTTTTTATCATTTTTATTCTTTGTGACTGATACTTTAATTAAAGGTAAATAAATTATTAAAATAGAGGGAGTATCAAACATATCAATACATTATTTCTATTGTAGGGCAAGGAAGTCCGAGATTTAAACACTATTATCTCGCGTGTTAATACTCACACCTAGTTGCCGAGGCTAGGAGGGTTGAATTAACGGTGCCTACCCCGATGTGTATTATTCATATGTAACTTAGCTTGTTGAAACTTCTTAAAACAAAGGTTCATGTGTCGCTAGTTTGCAGATCCTTTCTTTACACCTGCCAAAAAAAAAAAAACATTGCTATATACAGTTCGGTATTTTTATTCAGTAACAAATTATTCTTTTAGTTAGATCCATTTTACTATATTTTCAAAGTATCTAAAAGGAAATCTTAAAATGACGATATGGAAATGATTAAAGATGGCCATCGGCACAGGCTGACCCGACCAGACCCGCCCCCAGCCCGCCCTCTCCCTGTCCTGGCCCGGGTCTCAATACCCGCCTCTGACCCGCCCCAGCCCGCCCCCCCTGGCCCGGGCCAAACACAATCCCATCCCGGCCAAGCCCGCCCTCCCCCTGGCCCGGCTCGGGTCGGACCAGAAGAGCCCGACCCGACCCGGCTCGAGCCTAGCCCGATGTCACCTCTAAAAATGATCAAACAATGTGATTAAAAGAAATAGAGTACTTTAAATCTACATAATATAAAAGATAAGACATTTCTTGTGTTCTTATTGGCTACTAAATATAAGGAAGTGGAGAAACAAATTGGCCCACACTTTTTCATGCTAATTAATTACTCTCTTTCTTCCCCTTTGCTAATTAATTACTCTTTCTCATATTTTCTTATATTTTTATATCACACAATCTATAACTTTACAATTAAAAAACATAATGTTAGTTAGGCGTGTATCCGAGCCGATTTGAGCTCGAGCTTGGGTGGGCTTGGAATCGGCTCAGAATTTTCCGAGCTTAAGAATTAAAAGCTCCAAATTGGCTCGGATTAAGCTCGAGCTCCATTAAATTGTTATTTTCTATACATTTTTTAACTTTTAAATCAAATTAGAAAGAAATATATTATTAGAAAAATGTAAATATAAAATAYTTATCAAGTATAATAAAATTAAAATTATGCATGCTAAATTAACATTTTATCAAGAATAAAAACATTTGTCMAATATCAAAATTAACTAATAATAAAAACAAAATGAGCCTAAATGAGCTTCCGGTCCGAGCTCTACTGAGCTCGGAATCGGTTCGGAATCAGTTTTGACCGATTTCGAGCCGAGCTGATTCCGAGGGCTCTGCGAGCCAGCTCAGATCACTTACCCCCCTAACGTTAGCAAATATTTTAAGAGATGATTGATCTCTACAAATTATAACGAACGTATACAAAATGTCATTAAATATTCATTTTTACKTATCAAAAACTAAAATATATCTACAAGACTACAAAACATGAAAAAAATTACAAATTCAACAAAAATAGAATAAAATAAATATTTTATTTTTGGTGTAAATATTTACTTTGTAACTTGACTTACATTGAGTTATATTATTAATATTTTATAGAACTTGAAAAGTTAAATTTAAAAAATATGAAAAAAATTAACATACTTCCTCCATTCAACTCCACTCTACCTATTTCATTTTTCTACACTATTCACAAATAAGTCTTTAATTTCAATTTTCGCTCAAAACAACACGTGAAAATATATTCAYGTGGGGTMTTGTTTGATTCGTTTTTACGAGRACATTAAAAATATCTAACTTTTATAATTTTTGCAAATACGTAGCTAATGATATTTAGCGTTTAAAACGCGCGTTGACAAACGTGAAAAAGTAAAGTGGTAGAGTGAAGTTGAATGGAGGAAGTATTTCGTATGTCATAATTGTCGTTCATTCAATTATTACTTCAGAACATTACATTTAATTAGCGTATCGTATTAACTAACATATTTCGTATGTCATAATTGTCGTTCATTCAATTATTACTTCAGAACATTACATTTAATTAGCGTATCGTATTAACTAACATATTTCATATGTCATAATCTAAAAATCAACCCGTGCATTTTTTTTGCACGGATTAAAACTAGTGCTTTGTGAAATTCAGTAGTCAACAAAAATAAGCTGTAAAGTCAACTCTTACATCTGTTAGTTTGGGATAACCAATAGCTCAAAACTTCGTGACCTTATTTATGCGAATCTCTGTCTTCTATTTAGAGTTGGTAGATCGGTCTATTCCTCCTTAAATATCTATACAGTAGTTATTACGTAAGACCTTTTAGAATGTGACACGGTTTTTTTATATAAGAAGATAAAGTAGATAACCAATTACTTAACAATGAGTGAACAACTTACAATTCTGATGAATGCAAAATAAAATTTACTTAATTTGATCGCTGCAATTTGATTGCGGAGTAGAACACTGAATACAAGTCCAATTATTTACTGAATAAAGTAATTGTAAACTATTTACTGAGACGGCAAATAGTGTATTAGATAAATTATTTCATTGGAATAATTCAGGATGGAATAGATCTAATCAATTTGATGGGATCGGATTTTGATATGTTACCAATGGTCTTTTCGTCAAGTCTAACTGCGGCTTAGTTTAATTACTTGGATTTTGTCGCCCGTGTTAGAAAATGAAAATCTTGTAAGTTTAGTTACAATTGTCGACTTTTATTTTGAGTTTATCTTATGGCGTTAAAGCCGTTAATTATTCGCCCTCGTTGAAATTTTCCACCTCCAACCCCAAATTCTGGCTCCGCCACTGATGCATTTTTGCAGAATAACACATTATTTTTGTCATATATTGTTGTTTATAATTTCTCAATCGCCTTGTTATTCAATCAATTCATCTGAGAATAAACATACTTATTTCTAATAATGATTTCCAATTCGCCCCGAAGTTTTCGTGACGATTAATTATGTGAGGGAGATGAGAATTCTGGTTTCAATTAAAAGAATAATAATCATGCACATAGCGTTTCCATTGTTATGGAGTCACTCTCATCCATATTAACCTACCCTCTTCGCCCCGATCAATAATTGTCCATTGATTTTGACACAAACAACAAAAAAAAGAAAGGTGGTCAATTATTAAATGATAAGCGGATCAAATTGAGTTTGAATGATCAAATTGTTTATCGAGCTCATTCTTAAAATACAAAGGACAATAAATGATCGAAATAGAGGGAGTATATTGCGTGTTATTTATACATTAATCTTTCAATAAATCTTCAAATTATGTCACTGACGTACTAAACAATTCAACAGAAAATTGGCCATGAAAAACAGAAGGGGTATTTCAAATTCGTACGTATAAGTCTTCCGAATACAATTCTATTTCGAAATATGTACTCCCTCCGTCCTGGTTAATCGTTGTCCTTTGTTTTTGGTACAAATATCAAGAGAAAAAGGAGGGGGTCAATTGCTAAATGACAAGTGGATTAAATTGAATGTGAATGATCAAATTGTTTATCCGTAGACTCAATCACGTACGAACAATTGACTGAGACACCCTAAATAAAATAGGACAACAAATGACGGGGACACAGTAGTACATCTCTAGACTCGATCACGTACAAACAAAAGAGTATTAGTTAGCAATTGGTCTCCCTTCAGATGGCTTATTTCAGACGGACTATATGTGATCCATTTATAGTCAAATGTGGCCGCTTTTTGACCAAAAATTACTGGAACAATTTTTAACCATATACTAGTTACAACAATTTGTTCTTTAAAGGGTTATGTTTAGAGATGGTCATTAGCACGGGTTGACTCGACCCCGGCCTGCCCTGTTTAGGCATCTAGCACACACTGCCACACAGCCCGGCTTGGCCCGGGTCATGAATCCCAGGCCCAGCCCGTCCTTGGCCCGTCTATTTAGTAAAAAAAAAATTACACAGGCTCGCCAGCCTGGCCCGGGTCAAACATTCTTCCAGCCCGGCCAAGCCCGCCCTCCCTCTGGCCGGTTTAGGGCCTGACCAGAGCAGCTTGGCCCGGCCCGGCCCGAGCTCGGTCCGAGAACACCTCTAGTCACGTTTTACCATAAAAATAGTTACATAAAGACCGTCTCAAATGAGAATTAGTGATTAGTTAATTAATAACCAATATTTTAATAATAATAATATTGTGCATGGGACCGAGTAATTACGTTGATCGAATAATAGTTGCATGGAGCGAGGTTTGCATATGGTAGAATGATGTGATTGTTGAAAGGAATATTTTCCAACCATTTAATTTTTTAATTACAACTGCATGAATCAAAGGCATTGTTTGTCTGATTTTATTTAACATTTTATGTATTTTTATTCATATTTTGACACATACTAACTTGTCTTTTTTTCATTCTTTCCTTGATAAGTAAACGCTTCTTGACTCTTGAGAGGTGATGGCTAACCTAATACATCCCCCAAGAATTTTAAAAAATACTACTAGTTGGAAACTCGTCAATTAGTAAAATATACAACCAGTTGTATATACTCCGTAACTGATAGTATAGATTTGGAGCTTTAAAATAAGGGATTTGAGCTTATATGTATATTTTACGAGTTTTATTGAAAAGAATCTGAGCGACTTTATATAAATTTTAAACTCAATATATTATAATTAAGAAAATTAAAAAAATAATACATATAAGTTCAATTAGATTTTAATTTTGACACCTAAACAATTTTGAGTTAGAAAATAAAGTAAATAAATAAAAGTTCCAACATTAAATTAAGTATATAAAAATATTTTCCAACACAATTTGCAACACATTAAAAATACAAGGAAATATCAAGATACATTTCAAAAACCAGTAAGTGAATTATACATCCGATGTATTACCACCAATTTTATAGTTTTTGAGCATTATAATAAAAAATTTGAGTTTTGTTTTAAAAATTATGAGTTTTTACTATAAAGTTTCCGAGTTCATTTACTTGGACAGACGACAGTTAGCTCAAAAAATTACAATAAAACTTAAAGACATTACATATAAACTTAGTTCAATTTTAGTTTTGACAAGAAAAAAAATTAAAATTTAACATTAAAATCTTCATAAGCTCAGAAAAAATACGCATATGCTTAAAAACAAATAAAGTTTGAGGTAATAAGCTCAGAAAAAAATACATATATGCTCAAAAACAAATAAAGTATGAGGCAGTACATTCAATGTATACTCCTTTTTTCTCAAAAAACGAACACATTTTCGCATTAGTTTAAAATAATATGATCAACCAACCTGGCAAAGAACGGTGTAAAAAGGATTTGAAATTAAATTTTGAGTACGCTCAAAAAACTAATGCGAAACTTTGGTGAACGAATTAGTAATATAAACTGTAATTTTTTTTTTTCCGAAAAATCTTAACTCAATTGTTCATCATATTTACCCTTTTCTAAGGACGGGTGGACGACAATCCAACTAACTTCTCGCTCTGCCATTATATACATTATGCTCCATCCAACAGAAAAAAAAAAAAAAAAAGTTATAGACAGTATTATACCTTATCGGAAAAAAATTAAAATTATGCTCCGTCCAACAATTCTCAAATATTGATTTTTCGTTGTGAAAATACAATTTTCAAATCGAGAAAGATTAATAAAAAAAAAAAAAAACACGGCGAATATTTGACTTCTGCCCCGTTCTACCATTCTTCTGCGAGACTACGACATAGTCCCGCCATCATTTTCTTTGTCAAATTAGTAAATTACTGGTATAAATAATTTATTGAAATGAATTACGAGTTGCATAATTATAATTAATTTGAATAACAGATGTGCAAGGAATGTTGGTATATAAATTTCGAGCTAGTAGTTATAAACTACCTCAAATGTCGAAATCATTGTTGGATAGAAGTATTAGTCATGAGTCATGACCTTGCTATAAAATTCGTCTGCACTGTACTCTTTTTGCTTTAGGGAAATTCTTTACGTTTGTTTTTAACGCTAAATATGCAATGTTGCCCTTTACTTTACTCTGCTGTAATAAGAGTAATAAGTAGACTTGTCAAACGGGTTGGGCGGGTCGGGTCATACGGGTCGGGTCAGAATACGGGTCGGGTCGGATATGGGTCAGGTTATACGGGTCACGGGTCAGGTTAGCGTCAAAATACGGGTCAAAAAATAATTTCTAACGTCTTTTTTAGTCTATTTTTTTAATTAAAAAAATAATTTTTAAAAACGTAAAACATATTTAAAATTAATATTTTAATCATATTCAACGTTTATATTAATTATATTGACATAATTATTAAATTAAAGTTTTTTTAATAATTATTTTAGTATCAAGTATTGTAAAAGTGATATGAAATTGACTTTTTAGTTATATTTGTAATTTTTAATAATAAAAAAATAATTTTTTAACAATTTTTTTCAAATATAATATAAAAATATTAATATTTTAATAAAAATCTTGATTTATCTTTGACCCAATGGGTCAACCCGTTCGGGTCGGGTCTTGACCGTAAAATAACGGGTCATTTCGGGTTCGGGTCAAATGGGTCACGGGTTGAAAAAACTGGGTTTGCAACCCTAAAAAACGGGTCGGGCATGTCGAGTTTTGACAAGTCTAGTCATAAGTGTCCATTTTCACAGTTTCGCGTGGTTAAATAAAGTTTCGAAAAAAGTAAAATGTTGAATGAGACAGAGGGAGTAGCCAAAAATATAAATCCTTTCTACAAGAAAAAAAAAAAAATCTGATGTTGGCAAGAGTCTTGAAGCCCAAAGCAAAAATCCCGATTAACGCCATCCTTCGACCACTCATATATTGGCCCAAATATACCCTAAAAAACTGCCCAGCAGAAACTTCTCCATCAATTCTCGTTTAAGACCATCTTAATTTAAGACTGTTCTCACACCCAATTAAAATAGAACTGAAAATGGAAGGAGGTTGTGAGAACTGAGAAGTCTCAAGTCAAAACGGTCTCTTACGCAAGACCAATTGAGGGGCTACCCAGGCAATGGCTAGCCTAGCCTGGAGAAGTGGTCGTCAATATCGTTTGACACTTTAACCAATCAAAGAAAAAACATAAATACGATGAATGGAGTTAAGACGGATATTTTTTACTAATGATTAAATCGTATTCAAGGAACTAAGGTAATTGACAAACACTCGTCAATATCTTGGTCGAACAATTCTAGGTTTGAACTCTCTGAAACAACAAGAACAATGATGTGTATCTTTCAGCAAGTCCAGATACCAAAGTAAGGTTTTTTATTAGCTACTTATACGCCTCTTACGAACATCACCTCAATTCACTTCAAATCAAAACATATCATCCCGGTGACAAAAACAGGGTAGCAGAGCAGTCAAAAGATGCTTACAGTGACGGAATAGCATAAATATCTTAACTCAATGCCATTGTTCATCAAGGAGAAGAAAAGCTGAACTGCACTCCAGTTTTTCCGTGGTCATGCTCAAATTGTCGGACTATGTGACAATAGTTGATCTGCGCATCAGAATATAAGGCAATTTCAGGTGTTATCAATATCATATTAGCTTTATCCCAAAACTGTGTCGGTTTAACTTTGGTAGTTTAACTGCTGTCAACTACAACCATTAATTTTTTTTCAAATACAAAGTAAAACTTGTCATATTTGATTTATCAAAACAAGTAATTTCAAAGTCCCAATTGTAAGAAAATATAGGTCGAAGTAAATAATCTTTGACAACCAAAGTTAAATGGGGTTAATATACATGCGAAAAGACATCAAAGTAGAGTGACTGTCACAACAGAAGACAATGAAAAGATTAAAGAATAGCTTACCTCCATGCGAAACAATTTAGTGGGCACAATAATCCCACATCCGACAGTACTTCTGAAGGTATCTAAGAAGCCCTTTGGTGAAAAGTTACGCCATTCATTTTCCGTCAGTTTGGTAAGGTTGCCGGCAGCAGCAAAGACATGCCCATGAATACCGGCTTCCTTGAAAACTCTCAGGGGAAGATCAAATGATAGATCTGCAAAAGCAGAGACAGCAAGGTCTCCACCAAGAACATCCCTAGTAGAAGCAGCACTGGAGTCACTCTCGGCGCTCTCTCTGGTTTGTCTCCGTGGTTCAGTTGGCCCAAATCCTCTGGACTTGAATCCCAACAACGAACTGGGCCCAGACAAGGAGCAAACTGGAGAAGAGTTGCCACCCATGAAGAACCTGTCAGGTAGAGAGGAAGGCCGATCCAAGAATCCCTTTCCCCATGGGAAAATGACGCCAGCAGAAATCCCGAGATTAAGCGCCGTATTGTAAAAGCCCAAAGGCAAGGCATAGCGCAAATCAAGCTCCTGTTGACCATACAAAGAGCATTTAGCAAACTTCGTTAGTATGCTGAGTAGAGAACCGGACAAATAAATCAACCATGGTCCACTTGCACATGGATTGTAATTCAAAAACTTATGTGGGCTATTTGGTAATATTACAAGGTAAAAGCTGTCTAGAATGGAATATGTAAACCATTTTAAATGAGATACTCAAAAATATAATACACAGAATTTATGTATAGAATTAGCTGAGAGGAGGGAAGTATTTTCTTAAGATGCAAATATTCGAAAATACATGAGAGGTAATACTTGAGTCAACCTAAAGAAAGAAAACAAGTGGAAACATTCACCAAAAAGGAAAGCATTCAGATTTCAGCATTTTCATATGCTAAAACAAAGCAATGTGTTTTTCGAAGAATAGAACACTCGGTTTTATATTGTCATACGGTCATGCCTCTCAAAGTAACCATTACACAGATAGAGGCCAATTATACCATGCACAAACAGAGAAAAACTATTGTATATGTTATGATTATGAGCGCACGAAACTTCTGCACTTAAGAATATATATCAAATTTATCATCCAATCGAAAATGAAGCAATACCTGGCGAATAAACCTTCCACTTCGATTGTCAGGGTTAAGTCCAGCTAATAAAGTACTAAAACTGAAAGCATATCCCCGAGTAGGCCTCATCGTCGAGTTTCTCTTGTCCACCTTGAATGTATGCTTCAAAGAAGAAATCAAACTGTGTCCCAACTGTCGTCTAACCGATGCGCCTGCCATTTGGGATGGATCTATCAACGTACGCCACGTTAAATTGTACGTTAAGTCATGATTCTTTGTTGATAGTATACCAAGCCCGATCCCAAGTGACTGCTCCTTATAAGAGGAGAGCACTTGCCAGTCTTGAGAGAGCAAAGATGCTCGAGCAAACACAGGAGTGGCCCAGCGTCTTAGACGGGGCACTGTAGCACCAACACTAATCTCCGTTGACTGGTTCCAACCATATGATATTGTACCATCCAAAATATCAGCCAAACCAAACAGATTCTTGAACTTTCCACTTCCTTCTACTGACCAAGTTCTAGCCTATAAGCGCAATTCTGAAGGTTAGTACCAATCACACGAGTATAACAAGAATCAGCAAACTGTACTTTGTCAAATAGCATTTCTTTGAACTAACATTTGCCATTTTATAGCTGTTTTTCCTCCAATGGTAAGTAACATACTCAGCTAAAATTACAAGTTAGAGCAGATAAGACATGCAAGGATGGCTAAGCAGCTATGTGTCACTAAAATTGAAGCTCACTATGACAAAACAATGTTGAGCCAGACCCCAAACAGGACGGCAGATACTGCATAAATATGAAATGATTTCTAGCGTGCTGCCAACTTCATGTATGAGAAAAATTATCAACCTATTTGACTAGAGCACCATATGAAACCACTACAAATCAATAAAAACATTTTACTGCAGGAGTCGACGACTTCATTTAGCTAAAAGAAATTTTATGCATATAAGATGCATTCAGAATTACAGAGTCAGGCTAGTAGTTATATGATTTATAATGTCTTAATTCAGCAACTTAAGTACCCAAGTCAGGATCAGTAAATTCAAAACCATAAGATTATATGAACATGTTCAGTTACAAATAAATCCATATGATAACAGTGGAAACATACTTCTTCAATATTTCATCCGCGTACCACAGGATCATGAAGAAGTTCATAATCAAGGCCACAACATCTTGGAAAATTATAGAAAAACTAATTCTCTCATGGCAATAATCCTGTAGAAAGCAGTTTTAACTTAATACTATATTGTTGAATCACACCGCCACTCCTTAGCGAAGAGTACAGAGGAGGATGCGCACATCATCCTACACCTAAACTGGATATATAATATATAAAGCCATCATTCTAACCTCCATCAGTCCATCCCTTTACACTATATCTCGACATAAATCTGGAGAGATCTACGGTCAATGTTGACACGATTGAACACCAAAAACGTTACCACAACAAATTCAAGACGCAGGTAATACAAAATATAAACTTAATATCTTATTTTTTTTTCCGAACTCTAGCAAACTAATGCTCGCCTACATACATCCTTTTCATACTCAAACATTGCAACAAATTCAGATACCTCACATTAACCTGAACAACAACACGCGACAGATTCAGACACTTTACAATAATAGCAGCAGCAATAACAACAACATCGCGACAAATTCACACTTTTACAATAATAACAGCAGCAACAACAACATTGCGAAAAAATTCAGACACTTTTACAATAATAACAGCAGCAACAACAACATTGCGACAAATTCAGACACCTCAGGGTAGCCTAAACCCTAATTCGGCAAATACAACAACAACAACAACAACAATGCAATGCTCTAGCGGTAACCTGCATTCCTGATTCAGTAATTTAAACAACAACATACAAAACACGCAATCAATCGATAAGAAAACAATTATATATCGAAATAACTAAAAACCTAAAAGATTAGAAGGAGATATACCCCAGGCTTAGCATAAACACCGCCTTCAAATGTAAACGGACTCTTCGCTTCGACAACTTGAACAACAACATTAGTCGTCCTCTCCGGCAATTCCTTCGGTCCAGGCTCCAAGGTGATGCTAATCTCATCAAACACACCTAACCTTGTAAGCTTCATATGCGCAATCGATGCAGCGTGAAATATTTCCTGGAGTGAGGATGCATTCTGCAAATCTTCAATTATCTCGTCTTCGATAACCGAATCCTTCGTCTTCGTATTACCTTTGATTACGATGTCATGGACTCGAAGAGGTACAAGCTCAGTCTCTAGTTTAGCAGATAGTTTGATTAGCTTTGACCGGATAATCTCCGGCGATTGAGGCGGATGCGGCGGCGTCGGCGGCGATTTTATCTCGTAATCATCGTCTTCTTCTCCGTCGTCTTCGTCGAAATCGCGGTCGTCGGCGTCTTCGCCATTGATGATATCATCGTCGTCAGTAGGAGGATTGTCATGGAATTGGTGTTTTGAGGCGGTCATTGTTGGATTAGATAAGGTGGCGCGTAAGGGATGCGGCGGCGCGTGAGGGAGAGTAAGGTAGTGGTGGTGGTTGAGATAGTGGGGTGGTTTCCTATGAGAGAGAAGAATTGAAGAACAAGAAATAAAGACTGATTCGGTTGAATGGGTTGAACCGTTAAATCGTAAATGGTTGATTGTTTGACGGAAGCCCAGTAAGAGTCACAAATCTCCGACACAAATTGTTTAATGAGACGGTCTCTTACTATAAAACCAGTTTATTAACAAAAAAAAAGCCCAAACAAATCAAATACTTTACACTAGATACAAACATGAGTATTCAAGTCAAACAATTAAGCCTCTTTTTTTTCGGTTGAAACGAGCTGAATTGAACTAAATTGAATGGAACTGAGTTGGAGTGAATTTAGTTGAATTAAAAGTTAATTTTGTGAAGAGATAAGTTGAACATAATTGACTGAACTTGAACAGAACTTAACGGAATACAACTGAGCAAAACTGAAATGAGCTGAAATTAAGCAAGAAAGAAATTCGATGCTTGCTTGTTAGTGACAGCCGTCGCCGGTCGTTTTGTTATCGTTCTTAATTCATATTTATGTTAATTGATTGGAGAAAGGGGCTATGTTTGGGGGGAATTGGGGATAGTAGAGAGTGAGCGGTTTTCGAGAAGGTGGTGGGACTGGTGGTTTTAGAGGTGATGGAGATGGTGTCTATGGTGGTGGTGGGGAGGAAAATCTTGACGATGGGGGATCAATCTGTAAGATTTGTTGTTATGAGTTATGATTAGGCAGGGTTGCTTAATTTGTTGTCTTCATCAATCTATTAATAGGGCTAGTTAGTACTATTGAGCCCGTTCGTTCGTATGAGACGGTTTTATAGGAGAGTTGTTACTCCTACTATTAACTAAACACAAATTGTTTTATAGAACCACTCTACGATAAGACTAGCCCAATTACACTAAAATAATTAATATATTTGCACAAAAAAATATTTTAATATCCTAATATTATATTTTGATAACTTGCACATTTAAATATGTCAGAGTTCATCCAAAGATATCGAGTTATGAATTTAAAATTAAATGCAAGTATAATTAACTATTAACCCAAGGTAATATCCTTCCAGTCAAACATGAGATCACTTAAAAACAAAATTTTCACTAGAGATAATATCTTTTAAATTGAGCCGAGATCACTAGAAAACGTATTATGCTTATGAAGTGCGCATATAATTTCATATTTCATGCTAGTTATGCTAAGAAAGACATGGGTAAACTTGCATATTGTTAGTTGTAATGCCACCCACCTATTTTAGATGGCTAATATAATCTCATCTTTGAGTCACTTTCAACAATAACTTCTCCAAACTCACTTTGGAGTTCTATGCCGAAGAAAATTGCTCCAGCCTCCGCCTATGATGCATCCTTTGTACTAATGATCATCTTGGCCCCTCCAACAAGAATATGAATCACAGCTTACTATTGCGTGATCAAGAATCCACCTTTAGAGGTGGACCACAGGCCGGTTCAGTGTGGGTCGGTTCAACGCGAGTAGGACTGAGAGTGGGCCGAGTCGATGGGGAAGTAGCCCGCGCCCACACCACGGGCTGAGGGTGTGCGGGCTAGAGGCAGGCCAGGCTGGGAGGTGACGGTCAAAATGGGCAAAAAAGGGGCGGGCTGGGCGAGTTTGGACAGTGTGAGCTGGGGGTAGAGGGAGCCCGGGACTGGCCCAGGTATAAGGGAGGGTTGGGCAGGCCATGGTAGCGGACCAACGCCGGCAGGGCTAAACCGCACTCTCGTCCACCTCTACCCACCTTGGACTCTTTTACTAAGTTATTATAAAAACCTGCCCATTTATGGTTGCCAAATAGCCTACATTATTGACATACAATAGCCTATTTACACTTAGCTTACTAAGAATCAATGTAGATAGGTAGTAAAATCATCATCCACATATGGTAAGATCAAATTCCCCTTTTCCCCCCATAACCCTTTGCCCCCCATAACTCCCATAAACAAGTCGGTTTTTTATTGAGTTAAACGGGTGGTTTTAACGGGAAGACATGTATAGACAGTTGACTGTTAAGCGCTCTGTCATTTTAAAATAAAGTACCTTATAACTCAAATGTTATTTGTTGACCATTGATTATTTAAGGGTATATTATTTTGATAATTTCAATGTAATAGCTATGTAAACTTAAATATTACAAGTACTTATTTTGTTTTTAAACTTTATTAATTCAGGTCGTTTCACTCTGTGTTAATCAAAAATCCTTTAATTTTAAGGTCAAGTAATGCAATACTTTTATAACTTTCCTAACACCGAAAAGGAAAAAACTAATCATACTTGAAATATTTTTTGAAAAATCAAATAGAATTTTATATCTTTTTAGATGTATTTCACAACTCAAAATCATCAAAAATCTTGCTTGTGCTCTCAAAGTGAAATCAACTTTGTCATAGACACACACCTATCATGAGAAAAAAGCAACTACATTTGCTCCAAACGTGCAATTCCCAGATGGGCCTAAACTTTTACCACAAACTTATTAAACATGCAAGTTGTCAGCCTTGTCATTATGTTTTCCTCTCAAAATCATTGCGAGACCGTCTCTCAGAAGACACGCTCTTTCACTTCTCCACGCTCTTTCACTTTAGAGCGGATTAAAAACTTTAAATAGATGTTTTCCATTTCCTAAAAAAGCATTACGGAAATAGCTATAGGTAATGTTTGAAAAAATGAAATTGATTTCATTTTCATGATTTCAATGGTAGAAATCAGAATGTTTGAATTCAATTTCAAATCCAATTCCAAAATTTGTTTGGGAAACTCATGGAATTAGAATTGGATTTGGGCGAGACGGAGATGGGTCAAAGGCGTCGAATGTTTTCTATTTGAAAAACATAAATATTGTCATAAAAAATATTTATGAACGGAAAAAATATCATAAATAAAAATATTGCTATAAAATTTGCATCACAACATAAAACGTTGATAGTAATGAAATTAAAATGACTAATTATATGGAAGGTATTTGAGACCCTCAAATTTTACCTAGCTCGGAATTGGTAAGAAATTGAGTCCAATTCCAATTCCAAATTCTAGAAGTTCCCAAACGCTTGAAATGTCTAAATTACGGAATTCATTAAAGTGTAGCTAATTAGCTATTGTCCGATGTTCAGACAAAAAATTAGTAGTGAATGACGAATTTACACAAAAAATACATTTCCGAAAAGGAAGGCAAACAACTATCTGAAACGCTCCTAACTAAAATACTAAAAAAAAAAAATAGTCGGATCAGTCAGCAAACATCAACATTCTCTCATATTCAGACTACATTGCAAATCAACCCATCAATTTAATTCTCGTATGAATTAAACGAGAGACGGATACAATCACATTCACAATAACCAACCAACTAACCAACCACTTACATTACCTGCATTTCCAACTAACTTTTTACAGTATCTGTAAGTTTCCCTATTCAAATTTCAAACGTCAAGCAATTCTACTGGTAATAACTTTACTATGAAAAAGTTCAAACGAGGAGATGTGCAGAAGGTATAACAACAAGACCGTCTTCTTTTCTCTCCGTTTCCTCTCTCAATTACCTAATCAATGGTCCGAACTCCAAAGTAGTCGGGACTAATCCCGTATTCCCTCCAAAGAAATGGTGAAGATCGTAGTTACAACAAGAGCACCTAACTTGATACTGACAGTAAATCGATACCCAACATACTGCTAGCAGAATTACAGTAGCACATGTTTTTGGCTCAAATGTCATACCAAACACAAATCATCAACTAGCAGTAGCACATGTTACCCTCTCCGTCTCCGTCTCCGTCATTAGTTTACCTTTGCTTTTGGGGCAGCAAGACCAAGTAGATGATCAAATTACCCAACAAAAACTTTCTCAATATAGAAAGGTAAATAAATAACCGAGACAAGGTGACTATCTAAAATCTACTTTGTTTTTCCTTTCAGTGTTCCATCTCATGTCCCGCTCTCAGGGTCAACCAAAGAAAATAGCTGTAAGAGGATGATACATCCGATGTAATACCACCAGTTTTATAGTTTTTTAGCATTATAATAAAAATTTTGAGTTTTGTTTTAAAAATTATGATTTTTACTATAAAATTCCGGAGGTCAACTCAAAAAAGTTATAATAAAACACAAAAACATTATATAAAAACTTGATTAAATTTGATTTTTGACGGAAAAAACTTGAAATCTAACTTATAAACTTTAATAAGTTCAAAAAAAATATACTAATGAGTTCAGAAAAAATACACAAATGCTCAAAAACAAGTAAAATATGAGGTATCTCGGAAAACAATAGTGGGACACAAGATGAGACATAATTCCGCATCAGAAAATCTGCACTCATTCCAATAACTTAACCAGCAAAATCAAGATAACAAACAACAAAATAACCAAAAAAAAAAACACAAACTTCTCATATGATTCAAAAATTGTACTGTACTTACATTAATCCATCTCATCAGCAGCATTATCCCTAAACACGAATTCCCATTGAAGACGGACACACAATATCCGTCAAAAGCTGAAGACGGGTCAGTAAAGTCTCAACCTTCCCTATTAAAACCCGAAAAGTCGTCAATTAAACCCTAATTTCTTCCCCTAATTCAAAAATCAAAATAAAACAGAAGTACAACTTCGACATTTAACCAAACCATTAACATTACAAACACTACAACTTCTAAATCCATCAATTTTTCCAACAAATACTTTATGGCTTCCATCACAATACTCACAAACCACATACCTACATCCACCACAAACCTCGCAACCACCATAGCCACCACCACCATTACTATTCTTCTCGATTCGCGGCACGCTCGATAATACCTTCTTTAATTCACCGCATTCATGTAACCTTCTGATTTCCTCAACTCCACCTATACATTTCCCGTTAACATACACTAACGGTAACATTTTCACCACTTTTTCCTTCCGTTCACCTCCAACAACCTTAACAAGCTCATCCACGTAAGCCGAATCCATTGATAAATCTCGTTCGTCTAATTTCACTCCGTATCCTTTCAACATCCATCGAACAGCCCGACAATCCTCGTACGTCCGCCGCACAACCCGCAGCCCGGTGTAGTAAACGACAACTTTATTCTGACAGTCCGGCGGTTCGGGTTGGGTTAGGGTTAGGGTTTGGGGTTGGGTTTGGCGTTGGGCCCAGGCGCGGGCGCGGTGGAAGATGGAAGGGTGGATCCGGGTTGGAGGATCCGGATCGGAGAAAAGGGTATGGATGTCTTTTAAGGAAAGTGGACTAGAAGGGTAGTTTGGGGAATTTGATAAAAGAGATTCAATGTCTTTGAAGGAGACGGAGTGTTTGTGGATTGGAGAAGGGGAGTGAAACGGCGTCGTTTGAGGTGGGTGGTGGTGGTGGCTGTGGTTGTCGGCGAAGGAAGGAGATCTGGTGTGGACCCGTGTAGAGGATGATCTCTTCATCCATTGTACCAACATTTAATTAGTTTTTTTTTTTTTTTTTTTTGGGGRTTTTTCTGGGTTTTTTTTGGGGGTTTTAGAGAGAGAAATGATTAAGGAGGTTGAGTTTTGAAAATGGTGTGAGGATGGAGAGAGAAGGGCTTAGGGTGTTGGGTTGTATATAGTGTTAATATAATATAAGGGGGAGGTAAATTCTTCGAGTATATCCGTCTTCAGCTGAAAACGGATCAAATATACTCGCGTGGAAAGAATAAGAAAAAGAAAAAATTGAGTTTCAAATACATAGAAAAATCTTGTAAAGAGTATATATCAATGGGAAATAATATTTGACCAGTTTTATTATGAAAGAATGATATACACAGTCTAAGGTCTATATTTAAGTTTAAAAAAAAGTTTAAATCAAGTAGTAAGGACAACAATTTCTGCCGTAAGTGGATTATATATCTGATGTACTATATCATGATATAGTTTTTGAGCATTAAGATAAACTTTTTGAGTTTTGTTTTAAATATTATAAGTTTTATTATAATGTTTTTGAGTAAATTTTTTTAAATATAAAGTTAAAAAATTTACCATATAACTCAAAAATATTACATATAAGCTCGGAAAAACATTATAAAGCTCAAAAAAAATATCCAAAAACTCAAATATAATTGAAATATGAGGTAATACATAATTATCATAATCCTTTTTCTCCAATTTCTGTCATAAATACCTAATTTAATTCCATTTTAGGAATATATTTAGTTCTTAAATACAACCCTAAGAGTTGTATTATCATAATCCGTTATTATTAAGACGGATAGTTTCGTCATAAGCAAGATAAGCGGGAGGGGAGTTAATAATGAAGGGTAGATTAAGGGAGGGATTAATGAGAAGGAGTGGGGTAATGTGGTGTGTGTGGGGAGTGGGGTCCAGTTCTGGCGTGTGCTTGGTTATCCTCGTGACTTTTGAGCATTTTCAGCATTTAACGTTTATAATACTCTTCATTCTAGTTATCACCTTCCTAAACTTAGATTAACCGGTAAGAGGTTGTTCTAACTTAACTAGATGTCTTATACTCGAGTCCTGGAAACGCAGCAGTGTTGAAACTCATGAGGGAGAGCTTTACCGCCCTAGTGGTCCTATCCGGCTCGAATTCGAATTAAACCGGATGATTTACACCAAAAAAAAGGTTACCACTTTGCTTTTTCAGGTTTGTCAATGCGTATTTTACGCGTTAAATATCGTTAGCTACATATTTGAAAAAAATATAAAAGTTATTTTTTTTAATGTACTCGTAAAGACAAATCAAACAAGATCCCACATAAATATATTTTCACTTATATATTGAGAGAAATTTGAAATGAAATGCTTAATTGTGAATAGTGTACAAAATAAAAGTTTTTTTTTTCTTTTTGTTGACCAGAAGTATCCCCTACCGACAGCTATATTGAAGACAATTTTAAGAGATGAGAGCTCTTACCACTGACACCAGCCTGTACAAAATAGAAAGTGATAACGCGAAGTTGAATTGAAGGAGTAGGTATTAGTGGGACTTATGTTATTGTTGGGTAGTGTAGTATAATTCAATTCTAATGCACGAGCGTTTGTTGCCAAAAAACTAATTTTGATGAATCATTAGTCATTAGTGTTTAAATGTGTACTTGCATTTAGGTGGACTTAATTTCAAATTTCACTTTTTAAAAATAGTGAATAAGGGTTAAGAGTGTCTATAGTTGACAACTGTTAATAGTGAATAATTTTCTCAACGTGGGTATTTTTTTGTGATTTAATTTTAACTTATTTCAGTTTAGTTTCTTTCGGCCGAAAAGAACAGGGGCATAACTCTTATTTTAGTTTAATTCAGCTCCATTAAATTTAGTTTATTTCAGTTTTTTCCAATTGAAAATAACAAGGCCTAAATCTTTCATCATGTAATGACGAATGTTAATTTTAGTTATTGTGAACAAATCTCCCTATATACTAAAAGATTAACACATTTCTAAATTTTCCCGCTTAAATTTCCCGCCTAAGTAATATTCTACTAGATTATTTATTTTCTAATTAGTTATTGCGCACTTCTATTTTTACTATTAAACAATATTTATCTCCTAATTTATTTTATAACATCAGTCATTGTTTAACTTTTACACAAATAAAACTAGTAAAAGATCTTCTTAAAATTATATAAACAAATTTTCTACCCTTTTCAAAATGAAGGTAAATTGCATTAGTTTAATTAATTGTCAAATTCTCTAATATCCGTATCTAAAATACCGTGCATTTGCACTAGGAGCTATACTAGTATTCAAGTGATACAATAAAAACACAAAGATTAACTAGTGGGAAAATGTCTAAGCAAGTTGATGTGGTTGTAATGTTGTATGTATGGGATGGCTTATTGATTGATTTGTTGTATATTTTATTGGATTAGAATCTTGATATAAGGAAATATAAGGTAAATTTAGGAAGTAATTTTGAAGATCAATAAAGATTTAGAACCAAAATTGTTCTATACAAGGGATTATGTTTAAAAAGGTAAAAATCATGTTTACCAATTTAAGAAATCGTAATTTCTTATTAACTTGAAATTTCTTTTAATTAAATTCTCACTAGTTTTACCCCGTGCAAAATTGCACGGGTTTGGTTAATAAACTTGTTATTAAAAAAGTTTAACTAAGTTAAAAAAATATTGAAATTAGAATTCCACAAAATCAAATTTTAAAGTTCTAAATAATATCATAAATGAATGAAAAGTAATAGAGTTTATACATAATTTAACGACAGTACAAATATTGAGAAATCTTTATTATCTCATTTCAAAATTATTATAAACAACATTAATGTTTGCTTTTTATACAGATTGTATATTAAATAATTAAGTAATTCACCACAATCCTTAAATCGAACAAAAACTTGAAGAAAAAATGAAAAAAACATTAATTTGATCACAATTATTTGGTTGGTAAGAACAATTGAAATTGGACACCAATTATATGTGATGTTAGTAGTCTCATGGTATCCATTGAAATTAAGTTTTAGAAAATGAGAAATAAAGATGGTAGTGGGAACTCGGAAGTTTCTATGATCATGAAAACAATGTGGGACTCGCATTTGTTGAATTTTTGGAAAAAAAAAGTATATATTTTTACCCAAAAAAAAAACAAAACAAACAAACGTTTGTTTTTATTAAATATTTGTTGTGTTATTATAAAATATTTCAGTCCGGTTTATATTTTCTTAAGATTATTGCAACTATAGGCATGATTGAATATATTAATGATTAAAAAATTATTTTTAAAAAAATAAATTTGTGTATTTTGTTTTTAATTTCTTTGTTCATTTACATTTAATTCATTTTGTATTTAGTATTTAACTTTTTAGTAAATTGATATAATATAATATTTTTTGTAAAATCATGCGATTTTTGTAACATTGATGGTGTATTTTTTTGTAGTTTAAGGTTATTGTAATTTATTACTGTAGTAAAAGATTTTAGTAAAAATTTGGATTGTATTTGTATCAATTGGCATAATTTGTTATTTTTATTGTAATATAAACTATTCATAAATTTTTATTTATTAACATTTACGTACAAATCATCGTTATTTTTTAATATTTACGTACAAATTATAAACGTAATTATTTACGTACAAAACATAAATGTACACGGAATTTTATTAGTTAATTCATTAATCTTTACTGTGGGTCCCGCATTTAATGTTTTTAATTAAAAAAACTTGGATGTGATGACGTGGCTGCACAGATTTGCACGAAATGTTTCTGTATTTATATAGATAAGATTGGATCTCAAAGATAATATATTATTAATCAACTTAAAACTCCAATTTACTTACTAGTATAGATGTCGCGCTAATGCACGGTTTTTTAGATAAGAATATTAAAGAAAATAACAATTATACAACTAATATTTAATTCAATTTTAAATTTAATTATAAAAATTATCATTATTAATGTTTTGTATATGAGTGGTAAAGAAAAAGTTTACTATGATCCAGTTGTAGATATAATATAATGAAAGTCCAATCACAGATATGATATAATGATAGCCCAACTATAGCCAATTTCATTTAGGCGGGAAATTTTTAAAGATCTCTTATTCTTTTAGTATAAAGGGGATTTGTGCCGGATTCGAATTTCTACTACTATCTCGTGTCCTTTTATCTCTTCATTTAACACATAACCATTAATCATCCCCTATATACTAAAAGATTAACACATCTCCAAATTCTCCCGCTCAAATTTCCCGCCCAAGTGATATTTTGCTAGACAATATTATTTCCTAATTAGTTAATGTTGACTATCTATATTTACAATTAAATGATATTTATCTCCTACTTAATTTTATAACATCAATCATTATTACATAAATAAGACTAATAAAATATTTTCTTGAAATTATATATGCAATTTTTCTACCATTTTCAAAATGGAGGTAAATTGCATTAGTTTAATTAATTGTAAAATTCTCAAATATTTGTATCTAAAATACCGTGCATTTGCACGGGATCTACACTAGTAGTTAGTTAATTCAATTTTAGCTAAAGTCAATACCTCATGAATATTGAGAAGAATTACTACATCATAAAATAAAATTTAGCTAAAGTCAATAATTCATAAATGGTTACATTTACCTGATTAGGAATATTTGAGGACCACAATATAATAAACAGTAAATTTTACTATAAGTTTATCGTATAGCAGCATTGAAGCAGCTCCTTTGAATTATTAATTATTAACACCAGTTGGTTTCGTGCCATATAAGGAAGCACAATGGATCAACCACTTTGCTAATTATTGTTGGAAGAATTTTTCAGAATCGTATTTTATAACCAGTTTCTCTTAAAACGGATATATCCGTCTTAGAATAAAAGCAGGTCAAATAATATGTCCTATATAAGGATGAGACAAATGTTTTGTTTTTCACCAGACATTTTACTTTTAGCTCTTTTAACATATATATTTGACCCGTCTAAGCTTAAGACAGATAGTTCCGTCTTATACCAAGCTTTGAGATTTAGATTCTTGATCTTTGACTAGCTAACTAGCTTGTAATCAGGAAGACTGGAATAGTACTTGAGCTTGGATTAAGTAAAATTTAGCAAGAAAAGGAACATGTGCAGCCAGCTAAGTACATCTTCTATTAATATAATCCCAACTAGATAGGGATAAGAAGGTATGAGTTGTTCTAAACCGTGTAAAATCAGACTCAATATCCTATTTACAAATAAGTTTTTTTTGTGTCGGGTCAATATGACTCACTTGAGAAGATAAAAGAAACATAAAGTACCTAAGAAGATACAAATATCTTATTTTCATCTACTTATGTTAATTTTATTTGACCCGTTATAAGCTTATGACGGATATTGTCCGTCATAAATTACACCCACAAAATAATGCTTTTTAACATGTGTGTCTCACATGACAATATGACATATACAAGACCCTCGCATAAAGTCACTTGAACATAATATATAATATGCTAAAATGAGGATCATATACATCATTGTGTTGGTTTCATCATTATGGCACGTCTTAATATACACACAAATTCTCGTTTTTAACGGAAAAATGTGATTATTTTACAATAAAATGTAATTATTATTTGATAAATAAAAATCTGTGAATGATTACTTTTTATCATAAAAATAATCACATTTGTGAACGTCATAAGAAAGATAAACTGATATTAATCCTATATGTCAATCGAAAGGGCAGAATTTGTGGTGATGAAGACGATAATAATGGTTATGTATAACTTGAGGTCGAATGTACAAAGACGACTCCTCAATTAACCTTTAGGGCGGGTTTGGGTGACCGTATTCTAATTAATTTAAAAGAATCGGGTAAAGTTCATTAGGAACTATTTTGATTTAGTTCATAATGTCCCAAAAGAACAATATGCATCGGGCTAGAATATCTTAATAGGAATATTTATAATAGTTGGGTCTCAACCATCACTTTAAGGTTTTGGTTGAGATGTTTCATCTATCAGAGTATTAGAGCCATTGTAACCAAAGCCCAAAGGTCATAGGTTCGAATCCTGACAACCTCAAAACTCCTCAAAAACTCACGAATTTGTGGTGATGTTTCATCTATCAGGACATGATGAAGTATAACATTAATAATTCATAATCAGCTGCTGAAATGTGTAGGTTTCAACTCTAACTTATCCAATATCCAAAATTTAAGCAACATGTAGGTTTTTGTTTCTGCCACAAAAAGCCAGATTCTGGTATATGTTAAGTACTCTTTCAGTCTTTCCGTCTCAGTCATTTGTTTACCTTTTATATTAATTGTAAAGAGTGTTTTAATCAAAGGTAAACAAATGATTGGAATGGAGGGAGTATATGTTAATTAAAGGTGCTCATCCATGTTGCAATGTAGAAGTATGCTATTTTGTACCGAGATTCCTGTAATATGCATCATGTAGGGCTGTGAATGTACTTCGTCACATCTTAGCTCCTTTCGAGAGGATAATGTCTCCGTATGCCAATGTCTGCTTTACTTTTAGGACATCACGGGTTGCTAAAACTGCAAGGTAAACGAAGAAAGTTAACCACACTTCGTACCAGTGAAATTACTGAAGATCAGGATGAATGTGTAGTAGAAAGATTGATGCGCACCACAAGTCTGATAAAATAGTTGGGCTGCTTGTTTTCGGATCATCCCAAGAGCAAGCTGGTTTAATGACTCGGTCTGAGGTGCTCCAGGGGTCTCAAAGTATGTCTTCAGTTGCCTATATGGTGTTTAGCACACATCAGTTTTGACTAGAACAAATCTAGAGTAGCCTATATATTAGTTTGCATTCTGTATCAGAGAATTCAATAAGGTTTAAGGTTGACATACATTGCAATATTATTGGTCCTTATCTCGGCCTCCTCATCAATTACAGCACGCTGGGTTTGAGTAGTTCCCGTTTCTACAAGTAGTTCTGCAAGGTTCAAACAATTATGAAAATGTCGGCATTCTGGTTAGCTCAGGTGCTGCATATACAGGACCTTACAGTGGCAAATCTTGAAATTAACTCCCAAGTGTCCCGTTGAAGTTATTACAGCTATAATTAAAACAAGTGAAAGATTTTTCTTTTCAAGTGCAAAGATTGTCAGAATCTCAGGTCTTTATTCATAGATTCGGTAATGGGACCTTTGATGAGGATTATCGATTACCATGATCAGGCGTTGGGCCATAGTTAGAGCGTCTTGGCATTTTAAATTTTGGCATATTGTCTTCCGCTGCTTCATGAATCCAAGGGTTATCCTCATGAAGTGCTTCAAGGCCAGTACCAGTGAGTCGGGATGAAGCCCTTCTTTTGTTCAATCTACATGAGAATTTCAAAATGTCAGAAATCACTTTCTAAAGATATGAATCCTTTTATAATCATATTGTTCCATAGTCAAATCAAAGTATATTCTCAATGTGATACACTGAAATGGAAAACTGTGAACTGACCGCCCTGAATTGTTGTCCGAAGTGTTCACAAACTCATCGTTTCCAGGTACTGGGCTACCCACAAATGTAAATGATCTTACACTTGTATCTGTAATACAAAATTAAGCCATAAAATTCAATCTGGAATCCACAATGACTCTCTTGGAAACAGGCAAAGGATAGCTGTAATACCAGAACTGTTTCCTGATGCCTTTAGATTAGTTGCTACCCTGTCAGATAACACCTCATTAAACCCGGCTACTGGAAATTCGGTTCCTATGGGAACGTTACTTCTAAATTTTTCCCTTGACTCCATCCCTTCAGTTGCCACTCCAGTGCCGAAATCTCCAGCTGGCACTCCAGCGCCGAAGTCTCCCATAGGCTGTTCAATCTCAATATCAGTTACTCGAATTAATTGTTCAACACAATATTTTTATTACAGGTCTTGAACTGAGGTTATGAATACCAGTACACAATCATTTTAGAAGCTAAGTTACTGGTAACACAAAATTTTCTCTTTGTGTTTGAACAAGTTCTTACAATTTCAGGTGGATCGTGATATCCTTGACCTTGACCACTGGGAGGTGAGGATGACGATGGCTCTGGTGCACAAGGTGAGCTAGTCCTTGCTGCAGGGAAGAATAAAAAGTATTCAGAAAAACGCAATCACATGTTGACATGTGAGACCAAGTTTCAACCCATTAATTAATCCTATACTTAAATAGGAATACTATATATATTTAGGTTGGTTTACATGTGAGACCGTCTCACACAAAACTCACTGCAATATGTTGAAACATTTCTCACAGGAAGATAACAGAAGGGCTGCATGAGGCTTTTTAACAACTAACCAGAGGGTGAATCATGAGGTGGCTGCGTACTTGTCATCCATAGCTTCAGAAGTGGCATCGGGTAATGGACTTCATTGTTTTTTCCGATTAACCCACAGCATATAGCTACTGGCGGTAGATTCATTAGTTTTGCAATTTTTGCGGTTGGTTTTGGATCTGAATCCTGTAAAAGTTATGTTTGCAATTAACATCTTGAAGTTATACAGGAGACTTCCTCTCCATATTGCATAAGAACAAGATAATGAAAGACGCATGGTTGACGAAGGGAAAACCTCTCCGACTTTGGGTCTGTTGCTACAGATGTCGGCAGCATTTTGAAGCCAAGACTGGTATAAATTGCTAGGGATCATTGTTTGTTCAGTATCCATAATGAAAGGGGCCTTTCTTCTTATTTTCCTTCTAGGTGGATTTCGCTTCTGTGCACGTCGCTGCTGTTGCTGAAATTGGTTCGGAGTTGCTTTTAGCACAATGTTGCTATTTATCAGCAATAATAGTTGTTGGTTGGACAATAGATAGATCATAGCTGATGAATAACGGTTTACCTTATCACCGTCCTTAAACTGAGGGGAAGATTCATCATACTGTTTTTCTGGATGATGAATATCATCTGCTCTTGAGAAGTCCCTGGTGTTATAATCTACATATAGACAATATGATCATTATTTCAGTCTCATACTTAACCATGAAAACTGATTTACTGCAACATACTCGGACCATCTCTATTGTAATTTTGAGAATGGTAAATTCAATGTTTTTTCCTTTCTGCCTAACGTCCGGCAAAAATGTCAGCAATGCAGTGCAACTGCAATGTTGAATGATTGATGGTGCAGCTGTACATCACAGTATCAACGTCAAACGGACATATGCCATATACCGGACTACAAACCTGTTTGAGGATCCATGGCCGGAGGTGGAGAGTGTGCATTTGGAGGTGGGATATTTTGCTCTTGTGAAGGGATGTTAAATAGAGTCGTTTCTTCATCCCCTTCATTGTCAAACCTGCAAAGAACAGAATCCAATTGTATGAAACTCGACCAAACTTGGGTAAAAAATGAGCATGTAACCCAGCAAAATAAACAGTTCAACGACATATCAAGTAGCTGGTACAAGTGACTTGTAAACCATTTCATATTTGCCGCCTAGTTTACCTTTCAAACCGATTGCAAAGTCCTGAGCCAACTTGATATGAATCAAAGGGCTCATCTAATGTAATAGTAGCAGCATCAACTGAGAAACAATATGCAGAACAGTTAGGACCTGGTCACTATACAGACTACAAAGCAAACAGACAATTTCACAAGCATTCAGCTGGTTCAATTAAGCAAGTTGGTAAAGAAATTAAACCTTGATGGTGTTGTTGGTCTGGTTCTTTTTCTCTGAAGCTCTCAGTAAGCTCATCAATAGTATCCAATCGCTGTATCATCACACATAATTAACTGTCAGAATGATACAAACTACTATCCCATAAACTAGTTGCGGAAATACAGAGAACTAATATTGCATCCGAGTGTCCTGAAATAGGTGTAAAATTGTACTCCTTATGTCAGCTATTATGCAATTAGTTGCTGGGTGAAAACCAAATCAGTCCAACCAAATTGACATATGTGTTTAAATGATTGGTTGGTTGCTCCCGTTTGCCTTAGGAGATTGGCGCAAATTTTCCAACAATAATATTACAGAATCCAAATTAAGAAAACAGACCTAGTACCAGGCAATAACTTTACCATTGCAATATAAGCAGTTTGCTGAAAACCCATACTGCTTGCACCTCTATTAGAGGAGTCAAGGGACTGCTCAATATCCCCAGCATTATCATGGTTTTCTGGCAATGTCACTGCCTCAAACCTGCAACTCAACCGATTTCAACTTAAGCAAAAACGCACTACTAGTACAAAAAAAAAGTTATAAACCCATCCGAAAATAAAACAGATGCTTAATCGTAAAATTGAGGTGTGTATTGTGTGCGTGACTCACTTTGCCTGGTTTTTGCCTTTGGGAAGAACTGTGCGGTCCACTACTGGTTTCACCTTCCATGCCGAGTTGATCTCAAGCTGGAAACAAGAGTTACCACAACAAATTATTCTATTACTCAAATATCAAACCACCATAACATTTATCATCACAGCGTCAACAGTAAACATACCAGAAATCGATTTACATCATCTGTTTAACACCAAACAGTGCCAATTAGTTATCAAATAATGCGAAATAGCAGGAAAATCAATTTTGTAACAGAGTATTTTTAGGGTTAAATAGGGGCTAACCATGGAGGAGTCTGACTTTGCGCTCATAGACAATAACAACGCCACCTGCAAATTAAAATTGAAGATAATTATCAACAAATAACGAGTCAAAATCCTAAAATTACTCGATTCAAATATAAAACTAGCGATAATAATTCATGAAGTGGAATGTGTTATACCCATGAGAATTCCAGATAACCTCAACGCCATTGGAACAGACGGATTTAAGATTTCTTCGCTGTAATATTTCAGATTCACATGAATTCGTATTAACAGCCGATAAAATTGATAATTAAGCTAGAGCAAGAGAGGGAGAAAACTATACCAGATACGAATAATGTCGATTTGATCGAGCTTCCTCCGGTTCATCTTCGCGTGCATTGTCGCCGCCATCCTTCCATTTCACACACACACACACAAATGATGATATCAAACATCATTAAATTTCCTCGAACAGTTAATTAATTACGTAATTATCCGTCATTAACATTTCATTAAACACTTCTCTAACCTTCAGTAATTTCACATCACTACATCTCTCTCACAAAAATTGCACTAAACATACGAAATCATCGTTAAAACAAATGAAAAATGAAGATCACATTTTCGAAATTCGTCGGAACATCAGAAATTATGCAGAAAGAATACATCGCTGTAATTTCAAGCGATGTAAACGAAATCGACGAAAAATTAACATTTACGGAGCTCGTAATATTCCGAGGTTCGATTACTCCACAAATTTTCCGTCATTTTTTTCGAAAAAACAGAGCAATTAAGCAAATATGAGTTTAATAAACTTAAAATCAAAATTATATTTTCAAAATTCATCAATACATTACAAATAATACAGAAACAAACACTCCGCTACTAATTTCAAGCAATGTAATGAAATTGACGTAAAAACAACATTATATGGAGCTCGTAATATTCCGAAGCACGATTCGCCAAAATTTCAGAAAAAAGTTGAAAAACAGAGCATTACGCATACACGAAGTACGAGTAAATCATTCTCCGTAAACTAAAAAAAAACAGTAAAATAACGAAGATGAAGAGAAATTACCATATTTGGCCAAGAGGAGCTTTACGAGCAAGTAACTGATGAGAGTAGAACATTTTTCTCGCTTAATTAATCAATTAATTAGTTTTTAATTAATAATTAGGTACGTTGAATTGCTTGTGGAGCAAGGAAATGGAGCTGAAGAAGAAGAAGACGAAGTAGAGAAAGTGGAGAGGAAGGAGAGAGAATTGGTTGTGTAACTGAATTGCAGAAAGTTGTGAGTGCGTGGTAATAAATGTATAGATTCTCTTTTTTTTTTTAACTTTTTTAACCCAACAATAATGAGAGTTGAGAGGGGAGCATGTGCGACGGTTATTTATTTGTCTCCGTTTTCATATTTTTTTTTTTTCACTCAGCTGGTTATGGTGTTTTATGAGTATTACTTTTTCGTAAAACCGTCTCATGTATTTTTGGGTTATACTCGTTTCACTCAAGTATTGTATTTAGCGTGAAATTAATTTTGATTTGATTTTTATGTTAAGCGATAAGCAGTTGGTCAGGGAAGCGGTAGTCGTTAGCAACGAGCAGTGCATGTAGATTTTATCTCCGGCAAGCAACCGAATCAGTAGTAAATTTGTCCAAGAGCAGTCACTCATTTCTACAAATAGGAAGCTTAATAACGTACTCCGTACTAAATAATTCACTATCAAAAAAAAAAAAAAAAAAGACAAATTGGAAATGAAATATTGAACGTAAAGGTTGGATATCGGCTATTCGGCTCTATCATATACATGAGCATACAAGTACACAAATCTACAATGTTACGACCTTAGGGTACATAAAGGTCGAGGGAGGAGTGAGCATAGGATGTTGATCTTAAAAATCCGCTCGGAAAAAAATTATCCATATTACTTACATAAATTACGCGATAGTGTAAAGATACTGCGAGTTTATTCTTAGTCGTCCTTCAAAACTCTGTAACTGAAGCCATCACTGCCTACATGTTAAACCTCCAAGCAGGCACAAGAAACATTACAATTAAGACAAAACTGGTCTCTCTATCGTATACCTCATCCAAAATTTACATACTCCGTATTAAATTTATAATTAAATCAAATAGTTTCAAAATCTTCCTATACACTTAATAAAAAAAGAATGGTAAGATTCAGAATATCAGATACCCCTCTTCATCTCAAGGTTCATCTATACAGTCCCTTCAGGGGCATCGGATAAAACTGGAATGCCGCAGAGAAGGTTCGTTCATCTATGCATCTGACCGCCTTGTGGACGCCAGAAACTTTTCTTGCCAACAAGGTATCTATCATTGTAGAGATTGACAGACCAATGGAGAGAATGAAATATTGCACCAAGCTTGTTGATCATCTGCTTGGATTCTTCAATCAAAATCCACCCATTGGGTCTCACAATGCGATCTATCTCGACAGCCAAGTCTATGATGTCGCATCTAGAAAAGACAACATTCCACATCATACAGCAGCCAGAATGAACATTAATGGATTTACATTAAGAGAGAATCAAGTCTTTGATGAGGAACTACTAGTATTTCTTCTTTTCAATTTACCTTGTGTTGCTAATACAAAAGTGTAATGCTAATATACACACCTAGCCCCGCAATTTGCGAGAGTTAGTAAGCACGGAGGCAATATTTTACAGTACCTAATTTTTGTGCTAATAAAAGGTGAAATCTATAAATTATGTATTAAAATAGCAATAAAGTTTAACAAAAAATTTGGGGTCATCCAGTGAGTAAACAACCTGATGACAGTATTTTAAAAATGAATAGCCAACATTCCCGATTATTCAACAACCAAATTGAAGATTGGCGGATTTACACTGAGGGACTCTGGTCAAAACATATTTTTTTTTTATCATAAGCTGAGATGAAGTATCAACTAAGCTTGACATCTACAAATTTGCATTATAATAGCAATAATGATTTCAACAGTTCACCGAAACAGAACTTGTAAGTCTGAGGTAAACAAGTCGATGCCATTATATTTCAAATGGATAGATTGAAGTTGTTGCTTGTTCAAGCCTGGAGTGTACCTGACAGGAAGGTTGCTGAAAAGGAATGTAGAGTGGAGTAGATCATAAGTCCTTGGATAGGTATTGAAGGACTCACACCAATCATGATAGACACCTATCAACCCTCTATCAAAGATTATATTCAGGGTATCTGGCTCATGGATAGGGATGACATTCATCACCCACAGCGGCATGTTTATAAGTGCTACAGCGAACCTGAAATATCAGAATGGTATATTATGCTTGCCTGAGTAGCCCAATTGATCAGGCAAAACAATGAAAAAATGAAACCTAGAATGAGCAAAAGTCGTAAACCAGATGATATAAAGAATAGAAGAGGAATTTCCATTCTAGAAATATAAATAAAAGGACAAAACGCAAATTTCAGCTACTTTGGCTGGTAAAGCCTCTTAGACTTGGTAGTTAGTACTATGACTCGAGTTGGAAACCCGTCATCAGAATCAAACAATCTTTATGGCTCTCATTTGCTTATCGAATAATGGAATAGATATTGATTTTTTTAGGAAAGGTTATTTATAGCAATAAGAAGTAAAAATTCTCACCCTCCATGACCAGCAGTCATATCCATTACATTACGTACAGAAGACCAGTTTATTCCAAGGCCGCCCACGTAAACATCAGACACAAGAGTCGACCAATGTTCAGTGTCGTTCTTAAATGTTTCTTCCACAATAGGTGCCGATGAAAGGCTGAGAGGCTTAGAGGTGAGCCTTTTAGGCCAAATGGGAGGCCAACTGGAGGCTTCAAGTGGAAGATGAGGAAGGCATCTTTCAAGGGGCGTGTACCTGCATATGAAAGAAAAGAGCATTTACTGCCATTGTGACTACCTTCACAGTTTACACTTAAAAGGAACAACAACAACAACAACAACAAAAAAAAAAAAAACAGTACCATGACATGTTTCTCCCCACAGCGTCACACATCGGCGGGTCATTCTTTTCACGTTCCTTATAGCACGATGATGAAACCGGCTTCTGATATACTACTAGCCCAACTCCTGTGGACATCATGGTCTTCGCCACTACCTTCCAGCACATTGACTTTGTTAAAGAGACCATAGCTGCAGGGAAGCATACAATATTAAAAAAAATTAGATCTGAAATTCTGTAACGATACATTATATGTGTATTTTCAAGGACGACGACGACAACAACAACAATAACACACTGGTTGAAAATATCATCATTCAGCTGCCTCGAAAAAAAAATTATCATTCAGAAATGGACTTACAATTCCAGACGGTCATGTCCTTATGATCATCACGGTATACTGGTGTAGCAGACCAGATGAAGAACCCTCCAGGTCTGAGAATCCTATTGAGCTCCAGCAAAGGCGTACCGCCTGCGAAGATTAATTACATCATATTGCAGATTCCAAAAGGATTCCTTCACAGGCAGTGATGAATAATTTCCAAGTCATTGTTATACAAAACATATATTATGGAGTGATTTTTTCAACTCTTGATATAGTTTATTCACTAGAAGTTTATTATCTCTAATTTGGGAGACCTAGTAGTAAATCAAGAGAGTCTATCAATAAACGAAATCCTCAATGAAAATAGACCAAAAGCAAGAAGTGTCTAAACTAGTTTCATGATGGTTCTCAGAAACTACCGTCTCCATCCCAGTGAACTCTGCACCTTGCACAATGAATGAGATCATAGGCATTGTCTGGAAATGTCAGCTGTTGAGTTCCAATGACTGAAAGGGTGGCAGGAATTCCACGTTCTAAAGCAAATTGTATTTGAGCTTCATGTTCGTCCTTAGGGGCCAATGACATGGTAAGAACATCTCTGTCCAACAGATGCCCTCCAAAGCTGGCAACACCACAGCCGACATCCAATATAACCCTAATGTTCTGACCCCATTTGACCGCGGGTATTGCCTGGAGAAAAGTTTTAAAATCAAAAGGACAAAAACAGGAAAAAGGAAAGCAAGTCAAACCAAATGGACGATATCCTAGTTTGTACAATTCGTCTTCTGGATTTTTATATAAACTGACTGCTCTATCTAAGATCGTTAAGCAGATTAATTTGATGTAGTTCAATTATAAATGGTATTCTGTGATAAATTATTTTGACCAGAACGGCATATATTCAACCTGAAAACCCCGCTTCAAATGAACTTAATTACAGTCTTAGAAATTCAAGGTGGTTAGTCATGCCTTATGTTACTCACACTTGGGTCACAGTATGGGGTCGGACACAGAAATATGTCCAAGTGTTGGACTCAGCACAATTAGACACGAGTAGCCAATAATCCATTAACCCTGTCCTAAAATGAGGATAGGGGGGACATCTTTTAAACAAAAATATACTCCGTAGGCTACAATTCGAAATCTTAGAAATTGTAAGTGAAATATAGAGATGTTTGAGAAACAAAAGGCTTAAATAAATTCAATATCATTGTCATGCTAAGTGCTTCGTACACCATGCCTATATTCTTGAGTGTCGCGTCAGCCACGGGTATAACCCCAAAAGTGAAGTGTCGAAGTAACATGGGCCATGCCAGGTTCGAAGTAGTCTAGCGTTTGTGTAATACTTGCAAAATTTGGAAACTTAGTTGAGTTGTATACCTTCTCAATAAAGTCAATATAATGTGTGACACCTTCCTTAAACTGAGTTCCACCTCCAGGAAAAATGAAATGATCATCCGACTTCACAACCCAATGCTGATCCTTTTTGTAGTCCACTAGCTTAGGGTGAGGGACATTGTCATACCAGATCTGCACCGAGAACACGTTAGCCGCACAAAACTGACTCCAATAAGCATGACATCAACATGACAAACAATAAATGTAAATTGTAGATGTACAATACAGGTGATCACCATGACAAAGAAATAATAGCGTGAGAAAAAATGTAAAGAGAAACCTTAGCAACAATATTTTCCAATGACATTACAACATTACCCCAGTGCCTCAATGGCTCCCGCAATTTGCGGGGTAAGGGGGGGTCGAATGTACGAAGTCTTACCCTTGTGTTAGCAACACAAAGAGGCTGTTTCCAATGACATTCCAGAGCAAAAATTTTAAATCCGAATCACTGGCTACATAGACAAAAGAGCCAAGAGCAAAATCCAAAGCATTTGTCATATACTCAAAAGTCTTAAAGCATATACTGCAACGCATTCCTCATTCGATTAATCTTTATTCCATACATCCTTTTCCAGATTACCATTAATTGAAATCATGCATTACTCCTCATTTTTTTCACACCGCCATTAAAAAAATATTGCTTGGACAGTGAGGTTTTTCTTTCTATTTAAAGTACCTCAAATTATAAATAAGTATCCTCAATGGTAATGCCAATCCGAGCTTGACTGGGGGTCGTGAATCGTGGTAAAACAGAACTTCCCATTGAAGTTAACACACCAATAGTTCTCTCATAAAACAAAGAAGCGCACATCTATCTAATTTCCTCTCATTTCTAACCAAAATACCCTCAGATCTCAGTTTTTAAACATTGCACAAACTCATACAATGCAAGTGACTAAACTACACAACTTACCCAAAAAACAACTACTTTAATCTACTTAAATGAACTAAAAAGCCACACCTCATTACATTACCCCTCACATTGCACTCTAGAGCATACACACTACACTAGTCACTATGATTTAAGGTGATGACTAATGAATCAAATATTCCGGGGGGGGGGGGGGGGGGGGGGGGTTAGTTCCGCCATACGTGATATGTATCAATCGTATAAACCTTTACGCCTCGTTACTGATCAACAATTTCCCCTTACCCATTTCAAGTCATTCATGATTTGTATCATCTATACAAGTGTCCCTCCCGCATATGAGATCATTATCCCTTGATTCATAATAGAATTCAAGATTTGTTTATATGCATACAACGGTCTCACACAAAATATCCGACATTTCATAAACCCGAATATTAATCTTACCAAGAATAAAAGGCAACAAACAATCTCACCATGTCCCTGCTCTTAGGCCACAGGATAGGAACCTTATACCCACTCGGCAAAGGCACCAAACACCGCGGTTTCTCCTCAGGACAATGTCGCTCCCTATGCTCCATATGCCGCCTTGATTTCAGCGCCTTTATCGCCTTCCAATTATCCAAACACGGTATATAATCCACCGCCGACAGTCCCTTACACACTTCCCACTCTAATTTCATCATCTCCTCATCGTACTCAATCTCGCCTTCCGTAACCCTAACCCTAACCTTACTCCTATCCTCCTCCTTCCCCTCCGCTACCTCCGGCGAACCTCGCCGTATATCCGACACCTCATCATCCGGCGATTCATCAACGGCCTCTTTCGGCGAACCTGCAATAACGTCGGTAGCCGGAACTATCGGCTGCGAATCTAAAACGGCGTCGTTTCCCGGAACTGTCGGCGGAGAATCGGAAACGATGTCGTTCGACGGATTGATCGTCGGCGAGGTTTGGCGGAGGAGAGGGGAAGAAGAAAACAGAGAGAAGTGAGAAGAAGGAAGAAGAAAGAGGAGAGAGGCGGTGAGGAAAATGATGGAGAAAGCGAAGAAGAAAGGATATCTGTTTTCATGGCGGAATAAGGATTGTAAGGAAGGTATCGCCATTGTTGAAGATCACATAAGAAACAGAGAGAGAAATGATAGGGAATGGTTAGAGTGATTGTGTCATGAGAGTGCGTGTGAGGTGTCAGAGTGTGTCAGAAGATCAGAGATGAATGAAAGTATGAAACGTAGAAAGGAAGATTAGTTTAAGAAAGCGTCTACCTTGTGACGGGTCGGATCCTTGTGACGGGTAATGTCACTCACAAAACGAATAGGGGGACAAGGTGGGCCCCCCCACTTGCTTTCCTCTCTCCTCTCATGGGTATTTTGTGAGACAAAATGGTATCCATCACGAGCTTGTGACGGATACCTTCCGTCACAAATGAGAATTTGTGTTAGTTTAATTGGATGGGGGAGGATTAGGTTGATTAATTAAGGATTCCTTAATTAATTAATTAAAGTAGGATTAGACTTTAGAGTAGTTAATTGAGTTGATTATGCAATAGTGTAGTTTTTAGATTTTTTATTAATAGGGGCGTTATCAATTAAATTATTTGCATAAATAAAGTGTATTTTTAATTTAATGTTATAATTTATTAAATATAATACAGAAAGGGGTAGAAAAAGACAGTTTATTACGGTTAGAAGACACTTTAAATTAGGCTAATTTTGTATTTAACCTATGATTGTTATTATTAAAAATAATGTTATAATCATTACCAGCAACTAATTTAGGATATTAATAATACAATTCATTTAGATGGAAAATGTAATTAAAACGCATATTAACCTTATATCGAAAATGGGTCAAAAAAAGTATATCTCACATCTAAAATCGATTAACAAATTATTAAAATAATGCTTTTATTTTTTTTTATTTCTAATAAAAAAGCCAATAATAATATTGTTCTTCACTCTTATTTAGTTGCCAAAATTTTGGAATTCATTACCTTATAAGGATCCTTCCATTAATCAATCCCAAAGGTCTCCCCAGGAGAAATATTCTGCCAAAAAGAATAACTCAAATAATAATAATATCCAACGTAAGATTACAAATATTCCTATCCTACATCATAAATTTAAGAAAGATTTTCATTAGTCAGCATAAAATTGAGCGGGATAACTAAGCGGGAATATTATAGTTGTGTTAAATCTTTTAGTTAATAGGAGAATTATATATTAATCAAAGTTAGAATTTAAAAGAGAATATTTCGTATGAGGGGCAGTGAGCGGGAAACACGAGTGGGAATAACACAGATGTGTGAATCCAATTATCCAAGTATCCAACTATCACAAATAGGACAATACATCCAGATGTATATCAGTATTGTACATTAAATACAAATCTATTTGAGCTTATATTCAATTTTTTTGAACTTTTAAAATTTTTTATTTACATTTTATTTTTTAGGTGTTAAAATTAAAATCTTATTAAGTTTATATGTACTCCCTCCTATTCTCAATAAATGTCTCAGTTTTCATTTCCGTCTATTCACAATAATGTCCCATTGTCAATTTTTGGTAATGTTTTTCCTTATGAAATGACTATACTACCCTTGTTACTTTTCGCTTATTACCACCCATAACAATACTTTACATTATTTAAATCATTTTCTATCTTAATCATAACATTCTCTCTCCAATCTTCTTACCCCTAACAATACTTTACATTATTTATATCCCTTTCTCAATTCTAATGTCAAGTCCACAATGGGACTCTTATTAAGAATAAGAGAGAGTATTATTTTTGAGTCTCAATATAATATTTTGAGTTAAAATTTTCTTATAAAGGCGATCAGATTCTTTTCGATAAAACTCGTAAAATGTACATATAAACTCAAGTCCTTTGCTATAAAGCTCCAAATCTATACCACAAGATGTATACATCTGGTTGTTTAGTCCACTAATTGATCCAACTACCGTGTCAAGATTCTCTTCATTACTTTTCTCTCCATTACCTAACCATTACATATTAATGGCCAGGATTTCGTTCGGGGTCAAAATGGAGGGATCCGATTCTATCCAGACAGTTCAATCTCCACCTCATATTCTTCATATTGCAAGTAAATCTAGGCCGTCAATTTCCTCTAGAAATTAGATCGTATCCATTGATAAGTAATGGAGAGGGAAAGGTAATGGAGAGGATCCATTGCCCCAACTACCCATACTTAATTTTGAAGAATCTTACTTAATTTGGAAGTTTATATAATGTTTGAAAATATATAAAAAAAAAATCAAGTGAAATAGGTTGATTTTAAAATATTTATCGAAATAAGGTATATGCATCCTTGAACTCCAAAAGATAGCTTGGAAATAAGACATGTAAATATTGGTACTCGGTAGGTACATTGGGTGAGGGGAAACCTAACTAGTAGCAAAGGGTAGCACTCGTTACCCCAAATGTTCGAAAAATAGTTATAATTATCAATTTTTGTTACCCAAAAATTCTTAATATAAAACCTTAATATAAGTATAAGACTCCATAAAGAAAATTCACTACCCCAAATTTTTTATTCTAGGTTCGCCCTTGAATTTAGGTGTACAAAATTATCGTACAATATCATAATTTTTATTCTCCTTGCATTCTCATTGAGTTATGAGTAGGGTGTACAATGACGTGGTATATTAGATTTTCCCAATAATTTCTCAAAAGGTCAAGACAAGTTTTATGTGATGCTCCAGCCTCCAAGCCGGTTGTCGTGTTTCTTCCCCTTATAACACCATGTAATATGTATAACTATCTCATAATTACTAATGTACCATATTTAATTCCGTTAACTAGTTTTTGTGTGAGACGGTTTAAAAAAAAAAAAAAAAAAAAAAAAGACAAAGTAAAACATATCCAAAAGTAACCATATGATCAGAGAGAAAATTAGTTGTATAAGACTGTTTTATTATTTTGCATAAGATCGTATTTTTCAAGTATTTGTGTATACAATGATATAATGCTAAATAAAGTACTCATATATAAGGAAATATAAATTATTTTTTTGACCTATAACGATTGCAGTTAGATGAATATTTTTAAACAAATAATATAGACAAGACAAAAACAAAATGTGTACCTATTAGAAAAGACAAAAAGAGCAAAAGTAACTGAAAAAAACGCCCACCGTGGGGCTCGAACCCACGACCACAAGGTTAAGAGCCTTGCGCTCTACCAACTGAGCTAGACGGGCTAAGTTGATTGTTATTTGTTTTAGTACTTTATATTATGTATATGTTGTTTTAGCATCAGCCTGAATTCCTGAAAAGATGTAGAGAGTTTTAGATGTATTAAATTTTGCATCACTTAGAGAACAACATTTGCGTCTGTAGTCCAACGGTTAGGATAATTGCCTTCCAAGCAATAGACCCGGGTTCGACTCCCGGCAGACACATTTTTTTTATACTCACTCCTATTCTATATTTAGGGGGCGTTTGGTTAGAGAAAGGGAAAGGGAAAGGAAATTACCTAAAACTTAACTAGTTGTTTGGTTACATCAAGAAAGGGAATTAATGGTTCACCCACTCTCAATCCTACCATTAACACACACCACCACAA
>VHZZ01000151.1:177342-219361 GCA_009801015.1 Silene noctiflora
ATTGTGTCAAGGATCAACCAATAGTTATTACCAATGGGATTGGGTTAAGTTCCTCTTTAATTGATAAACCTTCATCTTATACTTGCTTGCTTGTTATTTGCCTTTACTCTTGTTTAATTTGCTACTACCAATTCAAACCAAAACCCCCCTTTTATTTACATAATTGTCTTATTACTTCTTGCAATTGTTCTATTTACGCATTTGGAAACCGATTTCAATTCCCCCTTCCCTTGGGTTCGACCCTTACTTTCCATTTTACTTTTTAGTAGTTANGACCCTTACTTTCCATTTTACTTTTTAGTAGTTAGTAGGTAATTAGTAAGGTTATAAATTGTTAATTTGGCCGTTTTAAATAGCGACGTTTTTAGTGAGTCAAGATGCTTGTCATATTATTTTAGGGAGACCTTGGTAGTTTGATAGAGATGTAACACATAAAGGTCAAAGCAACAAATATGTTCTAGGATCCAATGGAAAGAAAATCGTCTTGAGGCCTATGTCGTCCGAAGCAGTTCGTCTTATGCATTCTGGTTGTGACAAAAGATCGAGTCTAACAATGTTTGCTATGGAAGACAAACTTGAACAAGAGTTAAACAAGGAGGAGTTAAAACACAACACCTCTCCTTATATTTGAGTCGTCCACCAATATTTGACGATTATGATGGTAAGGAAACAATTGATGATGCTCTTGATTGTGAAGTTACAAAGTCTGTGAATTTTGACGAGGATGATTATCAAAAGGAAGAGCAAAAAGAAATTGTTGAAGAATTGACATTGGAGTTTAATTCGATTCATAGCAAACTAATTCATGTCAGACTAGCGTTGATGAAGATCGACTATAAATCTCAATTAGAATCTTATATAGATGAGTTCTTACATTGTGATGTGAATTCTGGTGACAATTTCTTTACTTCGGTGTTAATGAGGAAATTTGCAAATGTTAACAAGTTTCTAATTCTTGTGCACAGAGGGTGAAGGGGAGGAAGACACGAGAAAAAGACATTGGGAAGTCGAAAGCATGATCATGAAAGGCACAAGAGTAGTTTGGAAACAAACAAGATAGGTGAGTTTGAAGTTTGTATCGAAGATGACGAGCTAAAAGATTATTCAAGTTTATTACTATTTCTTATCAACGAATTTGTATCCAGGTTCGTGAAGTTCATATTTGATCCCGGAGGATTGAAGCGTCATGAATTGAGGACAATTCCTTTTGTAGTAGGGGGAGGGGATGATGCAAAAATGATGCAGCTCAGCAACGAAATGAACAAACCCCACAACTATTTAGTCATAAGCCAGACTCAGTTACGGGTTCAGCACTTGCTTGAGTAAATGAACGTAGAAATATGCTAAAAAAACTAAAGCCACTGACTATAGCATACAACAAACGTAGGTAGTAGTTTATGATCTCCACTGACACAATAGTCACATTATTAGAAAGGATTTGATCGCTACCTAATAATCCCCTATATACTAAGAAAATAATAATATTCAAATATTCTCTCTTTAAAATGCACTCCCATACTTAAGAAAATGAATGAAGTTACATTTTTATTCATTAGACCTTTATCCTTTTATTAAAATATAATATTTTCATGAAACTATAATTATTTTATCAAACTCTAAACTATAATATTTTAATTAAAGTAAAATAAATTTGGTATGAACCCACAAGCTACAAATTGCAAAAATTTTCTTTTGACATTATTATAAAAAAATGATTTAATGCATACTTACTTCGTATAAAATAAAACTATAAATTGTTATTATAACTAGTTTCGCTATAAAAAAATTCATTAAAAAAATTGAGAACATTTATACAATAAATCATTAGCTTCGAGTTAAAAAAAAAAAGAACATTTTCAATAAATAAAAAACACACATTTCCAGAGATTAATCATTTTTTTATTAGTTTTACAAATCGGTTATTTTTTTCTTCTCAAATCAAAGTATATATAGGTGAAATTAGAAAATTAACGAGGTGTCAATTCAATGTATAAATAATGCATAAATGTTGATTATTTTCTCTCTAAAGTTTTTGTGTGAACTTTTAATACCGCATTATTCTATAATTTGTTATTTATGATAATTATGTAAAACGAAGACGTTGCCATGGATGAGAAATATCCCCTATAAACTAAAAGAATAAGTCATCTCTCAAATTTTCCCACTCAAATTTTCGAGCAAAGGAATAGGCCTTCACTAATTAACCATTTTATAAAAATTATCATGTAGAATTAGGCTCATACTTGGTTATATCAATATATCATTTTTAAGATCTTTCAATACTAAAACATGTTAGACAAATTGGTATTTCGTATATGATATTAAATAGCAATTTTTACATATTAAATTCATGTCATAGTATAAAACCGTTTCCCGCAATACATATAATTTCTTTAATTACTAAAATCTATATGCATCACAATCTAAAATACCGTAGATGAGTTTTGCACTAGTAATAAATAATCAATCAAAAGATACGTACATGTATGTAAGTGGTGATGGAAAACCATGCATCTCGAAAATGAGAGTTTGCTTAGAACTACGATTAACTCATTAATGATCTACATTGGAAGCATCTCCCATGCACACACACTTTATTTTGCCTTTCAAGATGTGATGAAAAGATGTCTGTTTTCTGGGTTTTACCAAAATGTTTTCCATCAAATTAGTATGAAATAAATAATCTAATCTAGCTAGGGAACAATTGTATAACTAATTATGATAAGAAATTAAAAAAAAAAAAAAAAAAAAAAAACAATACAACAAGCAGACAAGAAAAGGTTCGCACTCCCATAGATTTAATTTCAACAGGGTTCTTAAATCATTTAATGCACACTATTAACAAAGATACTTCAAAAAAATTTATAATAAGACCATCCTATGATATGATTCATATAAATATTTTTTAATATTTTTTAACATTATAATAAAGTATGCCGTAGGTGAAATATATAGGGTAGATTGGAGTGGCAATTTTTTAAAATTTTACCAAGGATTATTATAGATATAAATAAATTTTTCTACATTTTGACGTTTTTATTAGAGAAATAAAATCGCATATGGAGTCATATGAGATAATATCAAGATACGAAGTATAGTTCAATAAGTATTAGGAAATAATATATTGAGAGAAAATGTATACTCCATAAGATATTATAATAAGTTAGAGGGTTCTGGATCTATGAGTTTAGGGTTGAGGATTGAGTGAGTACTGTAAATATGGGTCTTATGTATTTCGTATCAAACACAATGCGAAATTGCATATAATACAAACTACGTTTTATAAAAATCTCCCTTTTCATCTACTGGATCAATGTCGTCTTGGTCCAATAACACATTGTTTTCCACTTGAACCTCCCCTTCATCTACGTGGAAAACGATGTGTTATTGAGCATGACGACATTATGGTGGATTCCGAGATATAGTTAAACCTAAACTCATTGATCTAAAACTCTCAAACTTATTCCCTAAGACAATAATAATATCTTATATATTTTCTCTCAATATATTATTTCCTAATACTTATATTAAACTAAATCTTAATATCATCTCATAGGACTCCAGATGAGATCTTATTCCCTAATAATTCTTGCTTTATAAAAATTCACCATTTTGATCTTTTTTTTTTTTTTTTGAAAAAGTATATTTCCGAAACAAATCTTTCTATGAAAAAGATGACGAATTTTCTTAATATACATATATGCTTCTTCCTCTTTAAATTATTTGTTTACCTTTGATAAAATAATTCTGACAAAAAATAAATAAAATCGAATGTGTGTGGTGCTGATGTGTTGGTCATTTTTATCACAAAGTCATTTAAGTGTATTCGGGTTTTCAGACCAAAATCGGTATGAGCTTGTGATTGATATAATGTGAGTTAGGGGGTGCGGAGTGCACACTCTTATCATCGAAATTATCGAATTCATGGTTAAATGAATATAATCATGATAAATGATATTTATCTTGATTGGTGGTTATATGGTTGGATTTGGTATGAAAACTAATATGATAATCCACAATTTTAACACTTTATATATACTTAGAATATAAGTATATATATAGGTATGTGATAATAATTCCTACATATGAAAAATCAGATTTTGGTATACAAAAGAAAAATATAAAACTCCATGAAGTATTCTCTTTATCTTTGCCTAGATGAAGAGGGCCTCAACCGTCTTATCCTACAAGGGATTTCGTGTAACCCAAGGCATGAAATAGGGTCGAAATACTCTTAAGAAAAGCGTGCTCTTCGTGATTCGGTTGATATCCAAGTTTACGATCATTATGACTTACCCTATACCAATTTTACCAACATGATGTGACTACTTCTAACACAAGTCTAGTAGAGTTTTAAAGAGCAGCAGGGAGACAAAAGGCTAGTTTTATCATTAGCATTTAAGGGTCTGCTGGTCACATACAAATATAAGGAAAATACAATCTTTGAATTTCTTACAAGAATTATAATAATGTACAAGTATGTTATCGAGTTTTATATAATATACTCCGTATTATTATCGTGTGAGACGGTTTTATTTTTATAAAACTTACACCTTTATGATTTTTTTTGTATGACCGTCTCAGTATCTTACTATATAAAACCGTTTTATTCAAGAATTTGCGATCAAGTATATAGCATAAAATAAAGGGGTAGACATGCAGACATGCATGAAGGTTCGTACTACTAAGAGAGACAAAATGCGAGGAAATAAGTGCTGTTTTTTTGGCAGGAAGACAAGATTCAATGAAGTGATTTGGAATCATGTGAACTGCCATTAATGCATGTTATAAGTATTTGGGAGAGATAAGGATTAGGGTTTTCTCCAACATTTAATTAATCAAATTAAATTCAAATTTTGTTCTTCTTCTTTTCCCTCGAAATAGGGTTTTGCTTCTCTTTAGTTTACTCTCATGTCAGGCTTCATTAATGCTATTGTTGGACAATAATCGAGGAATTCCGTGAAAAAATTCCCTAAAGGAGGTATCTAATAAGATTCTAAAGTGATTTATTGTAAAACGGATTTTCTTAATAACTACTTCGTATTTTACTGAGTAATTATTAAGATGGTTATTTATAGATTTATTCTACAACAATATCGTGTAAAACGTCTTTATATAAGACTAACGGTTTTTCTTTGGTTAATTGATGGATATCCGGATATTGGATTAAAATGCAAATGTAGCAAAATTTCGCATTCATAGTTCATAGTTTTCATATTGTTAAGGATGAAATTTAATTATCCCCTTATACTAAAAGAATAAGAAATCTTCAAAATTTTCCCGCGTAAATGAATTTGGTTATAATTGGAATATCATTATATCGTATATGTGATTGAACTTTTATTATATCATATCTGTAATTGGACTTTCATTATATTATAATTTATATCCACAACTGGATTATACTGAACTTCTCTTTTCCACCAATATACAAAACATTAATAATACTCCGTAATAATAATAATAATAATAATAATAATAATAATAATAATAATAATAATAAATTTTACAATTAAATTTCAAATTGCATTAAATATTAATTGTATAATTGTTATTTTCTTTAATATTTTTATTAAAAAACCACGCATTCGCGCGAGATCTATACTAATTTAATAATAAGTCAAGCATTAACTTTCCTAATTATTATTGAATAATCAATGGGTATTAATACAAACTATATACAAATATACTTGCCTAATTACACGATATTGTTGTTAACAATATATATGACAAACTAGGAAGTAAATAACATTTGATATGTACAATTATGGTAACAGAAATTCAGCTGGTAAAGCTATGAAAAGTAATATTTATTCATTACTAAAATTCATATCCGGTTTACATCAAATATAATAATATAATAAGTTATATTAAATCAAGACTTTTGAGTTGTGGTGTACCATGAACACTTAAATCAACTGACAAGGGATTGTTCTAACTTAGCCAACTGTTTCGTGATCATTGTTGTCAGAATCGCGATTCGATCCAACGATTCTACGATTTTACGATCCGAAAATGCTTGACCGATCTTGGATTCTACGATTCTATCGGGGTTGTAGAATCTTACGATCCTATTAATTTGAAAATTTCTAGAGATGAGATCATAACACGATCCTACGCTACGATTTTTCGATCTTACGATCCGATTCCATAATAAAAATATTAATATATATTATTATATAATGACACCGTAAAACCAAAATTTCGTGTAAGTTATAGAAACATGTTCATACAATAATGCTAAAACCATTAGTTACCAATATTTTATGAATAAATATTAATAAATAAGTGTTTTGATCTTCAATTATATGTTTTTACCAAATAAAAAATTATAGTTAGTGAGTTTGTAGAATCTTGCGATTCTACGATCCGATTCTAGCGATTCGATCCTACCTTACCCATCGATCCAAAGTAGAATCCCGATCCTAACAACATTGCTCGTGATCGAGCCTTGTAAATATAACAGTGTTAAAACTCGTGAGCGAGAGCTTTACCCCTAGTACCCGACTCGAATCCGCATTTACAACTAAAAAAAGAGTTGGAGAGTTGAGGGTTTTGATTAGATAATGAATGAATTGGTATGATATACACGTGTAGAATGATTAGTATGTTTGTTAAGAGATATTGTCAGTTGAATCTTCTCTTCTCTTGGATTTACTTTAAATTCTTTAAATTCTAACAAATACTAATCCGTATATGTTATGTCCACATCGTGATGAGAAACAAAACAATAGTCCTTTCGAATTTTATTTCAGATTTGTCAGTTAATTTATTTATTGTTCCTTTTGAAACGGTCATTTGATTAACATTAAATTGTATTCTAGTACTATCAAACTAAGTGATTATTTTGCTCATTAATATAACTCATCTCTTACTAGTATTACATTAATAAATTGTTCTTCTTAATTACATTTATTAGAATGAGGGAATCTCTTAGAGATCATGTTAAGGAGTGGTTTGACCACTTGGAAATGAAGCCTTGAAAATTATATAATATTTCGGTTTAGAGACGGAGTTAAGCACAGGCTGACCAGATCATAGTGGAAGCCAACTTTTTGGAAGAAAAAAAAAGTCAAGTAAGATTGATGTACAATTCTAGGTAGAATTTAAACATAGCTTCATCCCTGCCTCGATCTTATATACTTTACCTTTATTCCGTATTTGATTAATTTTTTGAGAAAGTTTCCTAGTTATTTTCTTCATTACATGTAGACCTGGCAAATCGGGTCAACGGGTCGGGTTCGGGTCGGGCCAGTTCGGGTCTTTTATTGATTTCGGGTTAATTCGGGTCGCCTCGGGTCATTTCGAGTTTCGGGTCTATTTAGAGTTTGTTCGTCAGGTCAGTTTCGGGTAACCGGGTCGGGTCATTTTCGGGTCAATGAATAAGAGAGAAAAAGTTATTTCAAGTCTTTTCGGTTCAATTAGAGTTGTGTTTTGTCGGGTCATTTTCGGGTTGGGTGGTTTCAGAACCGGGTCATTTTCAGATCGGGTCAGTTACAGGTCAAGAGCTCGGGTCATGGTCGGGTCGGGTCGGGTTTTCGGGTTACATTCGGGTGATGTAGATCGGTCACTTCGAGTCTCGGGTCAGCTTTTTCGGGTCGGATCAATCGGGTCGGGTTACTTTTGCCGGGACTATTTACATGCATGTGGCAATGCAATGCCAACATTAGTTTGTTCATTCTTTTTTTCGATAATCAAATGTTTTACACATTTTTTTTTTAAAGTTTGATATTTATGTATATTATGAGAAGAGTGTTTATCGTGTAAAAGCATTTTTAGTATATTACCATAAGATAAAGACACACATACCTTTACACTGATCCTTTATTTTTGTTTCTAGCTGGCGAGTTATGTGATGTCTCAAACAGTCAAAATAGTCTCGCAAAATATTTTCTCATGCCTTTGATAGGCAACTAGTATAGTTCCCGTGCAATTGCACGGTATTTTAGATACAAATATCAGAGAATTTGGCAATTAATTAAACTAATGCAGTTTATCTCCATTTTAAAAAAGTAGAAATTTGCATATATAATCCTAAAGTATTTTATTAGTCTTATTTATGCAAAAGTTAAACAATGATAGATGTTAAACCATGATTTATATTACAAAATTAATTAGGAGATAAATATTGTTCAATAGTAAATATAAATAGTGAAGACTAATTAATTAGGAAATAAATATAGTCAAGTAAAATATCACTTAGGCGGGAAATTTGAGCGGAAGAATTTAGAAATGTGTTAATCTTTTAGTATATAGGGGATTCCGGTTCTACTGTAAAAAAAAAAAAAAGTTAATCCCTCCGTCCCGGTCATTTGTTGTCCTTTTCCATTTTAGAATGTCTCAGTCATTTGTTTTCCTTTCTATTTTAGGATTGCATTTAATGAGTAATTTGGTATTTCATCTTCAATTTAGTCCACTTATTATGTTATAATTGACTCCCTCCTCTTTCATTGGTCTTTGTGCCAAAGCCAAATGACAACAAATAACCGGGGGACGGAGTGAGTAGTATAGAAACGTTACTCTGTATTTTATAAGTTGTTTAGTAAATTGACATGCGATCATTATAGACTTATAGTACTTAAATATTAATCTAATTAAAACGGTTTTACACAAGTATCTATGTAATCGTAAAACATTGGTCATAATTAACAGCATCTATGATTACTAAAATTAAATGGAATAGTATTAAGGTGATTGAGTGAGTAAGAATCGGTTTGCGTGAGAACGAACAATATGTGTAATGTGTGCTTGAACGTGCATTGTTTTTTTGCGAGCTTAAATTGCATGCATGCATGCATCGATTAACTTTACAATTTGTTACCGCTAGTTGGTAACAAACATTTTTCACAAACATTTTTCAATTCTAGCCAAATAATGTTTGATATTTAATTTCAAATTTGATATTTTTAGGTGTTTTATGCAGGGCGGATTTAGCCCATATTTATTAGGGCTATAGCCCTAGATGAACCGTCATATAAAATTGAGTGGACAAAGATGATATGAATATAGTATAGCACAAATGGTTTGTATGGTGTTTGTGGTTTGTTGTTAGGAAAAGCGTCCATTATTTTCTCGTCATTTTATTCATTATTACAACATTATTTTTTTCCCAATATACGAGGAAATTTATCCCTAATTTTTAATGTCAGTCATATACACAATCCAATATTATTTATATTTTTTTTTTAAAAAATCCAATCTTATTGGATAATCTATTATAAATATTTTACTTATTTATATCAAGTAATTATTGATTGTGTGGTATTATTAAGCCCTGTACTCCGTAAGTCCGTAACATACGTATTTGTTGATAAAATATTGTATACTAGTATCAGTTTTCTAAATAAAAATGGTTTTCTAAAGCGCCTTTCGTTATGCTAATCTTTCCTATCAGTTTGCCATATCATGCGATATTTTTTTCGTGCATCATAGTACAAATTAGTTAAACTAGTAAAATATTTATCTCGATAGAAAGGTATGTCGCAAGTAATTTTTTCTAAACTTAGTAGTCTATTAATTTAGCCCTAAATAAATTTCATTCCTGATTCCGCTCCTAATTTTATGTGCAGATAAATAAATTAATCTACTCTTTCTGATCTTGTTATTTGTTTACCTTTCACTAATATACTTTTCACAAAAAATATTAAAGATAAATAAATGATTGAGACATAAATAATACGGAGTATATCTCTTTTCGTCATTACCACTCTTAACAGAAACCTGATTTGGCATAGTGGGAAGTTTGTGCATGATCGATCGATGAGTCACGTGAATGTCTGTCTAAGAAACATTCAGGTTGAGGCACCTCCTAATTAATGAGCTAACCTGTTTAAGCCTAATTACATCGTCCTCTTAATTACAAATGAAGCTAGGGTATGTAGTCTCTAATTGATGAGTCATGAGTCAAAAACCAAAACGTGGACCCCCCTCAATAGTCAATAGTCAATAGTCAATAGTCAATACACAAGCCAACCAAATGGCAGTCAATGGGAAAACCCTGGTCTTCATCGCCCTCGCCATTTTCCTTTCACAATACTCTATGTCTTACTCGTAGTTGCTTAGCTCGCCATTTTCCTTTCACTTGAAAATGCAAGTGGTAGAGTAGATGGTGTGACATGTAATGTAGAAATGGCCATCAGTACTGGCTGACCCGGGCCGGCCCGGCTCCAACCCGCCGTGTTTAGGCATCCAGTACACAGCACGGCCCGCCCAGCCCGCCTCCCATCCCTGTCCTGGGCCAAGTCATGAATCCCAGGCACAACCCGTCTATTTAGTAAAAAAAGAAAAATTACATAGGCCCACTAACCTGGCTCGTGCGCCCATGGGCCTAACTCGGGTCAAACATTCTTCCAGCCCGGTCTGACCCGGCCAAGTCTGCCCTCCCTCTGGCCGGTTCAGGGCCTGACCAGAGCAGCTAGCCCGGCCCGGCCCGAGGACACCTCTAATGTAATGGCATAAGTGCTTCATTAAAGGGAGTTCGAAGCTCGATTCATGAGCTAACAACTGTAGATGGAAACTTAATTATGGTCTAATCTTATCACTAAAATTTCTCATACTTCCTCCATTCCGATCATTTGTTTACAAATTATATTTTGGGTGTCTCAGTCAGTTGTTTACTTTTTTTTTTTGTTTTGAGAATGCTTTTGATGAAAATCTGCTCCGTTATTTGGTCTACTTGTCATCAAATAATTGGTCATTTTCCCCTTCCACAATTTTTTGTGTCAAAATCAATGGTAAACAAATGAATAGGACGACGGACGAAGAGTATAAAATTAAGTGAAAATGACTAAAAATTGAGGAGTCATGACTCAATGAGGGACCATGCTAAGGGGCAGTTCAAGTAATAGCCGATTTATTACTTTTTTCAAGTAAAGAAAAATAGCAGAAGATCAGGAGAAAAGATGTGAGCTACAACAAAGAATAATGCACCCTCGGTTACGATTGTTAAATTCATCATTCAAAGCGTCTCCCTTGTGACAGGTCAGTAATTTACTAAATTTCATTGACTTAAAAGACATTCCTAGCATGTCTCATAATTATTGATTATGGATTCCTAATTGCTAATTCTCCTTAATTCTTTAAGTCATCAAATTATGGGAACGAAAAATGATATTTCGCATAATCTAACATCAAATCTTATGCACAACAGTCGCATCCGTTTCACAAAGAATATAGAAACGATAATTCCGTGTTTAAGGCATAGAAACACGATGTTTCTACACCCTAAATAAACCCTAGGTCGTATGATCGCCGATAGAGTAACTAGTTATATGCCAAACAATGGCTTTAAAACGAAACTAAATGGCGATATAAACAGTGATATTGTGGTAATAACGAGCAAACCTGTCGAAAACGACATTACTCGAAAGACTCGATTTGATAAGGCAAAAGTATGACCTGGACTTGATCTGACAGACTTGAATTGACCCGACTCGAGATGATCCGGCTCAAAGTGTCTTGAAATAACCCAATTGACTTATTTGAGGCACAATCCGAACCCGAAATGAGCCAAACGACCCAAAATTACCCGATTAAAAAATGAAACGAAAAGTGACCCGAAGACCACTCGACCCAAAGTTCCCCCGATCAGAACTCGACCTGAATGACCCATTTACTAGATAACTTTGGTGAAGGACACTAAATTTTTCAAAATATAATTCACCCACTGTTTTAAGGGTGCCAACAAAATGCCAAAAACAAAAAGAAATTAGACCCTTCCAAAATCTCCATGATATAGTCACAAACTCTTATCGAACAAATTAACACAAATAAACAATTAAATTTTAATAATAATAAATAAAGTACACGAAGGTTCACCCCCAGCTTTTGTTTTGACTATAAATATTGCACATACCTTTTCACAAAGTCCCCAAGCCATAGGACTAAGCCATTTACAGTAACTTCTCCATCTTTCTCTCCTTTTCTTAGCCATCACAACAAAATACAAAGAAATGGGTGGCAACGGAACTTCTCCTTGTGCTTCTTGCAAGTTGCTCCGTCGTCGATGCGCCAAGGACTGTATTTTTGCTCCTTACTTTCCTTCTGATGATCCTCACAAGTTTGCCATTGTTCACAAGATATTTGGTGCTAGCAATGTCAGCAAAATGTTACAGGTCAGTCGAGCATATATGCAGTATGCTTCTAATATCTCGTCGCGTATTTATATACATGTATAGTCAAACATACAACTCATACAAATGAGTATCTATGAGACTCTAAAGTCAAACACATACTCTTTCTGTCTCAGTCAGTTGTTAACCTTTTATATTCATCGTGAGGGATATTTTAATCAAAGATAAATAAATGATAGGGATAGAGGGAATAGTTAACTTATATGAACCGCTTTGCATATAAATTGTTCTAATAAAAAATTAGAGGAGATGATAGGTCACGGGTTTGAATCTCCCTCCCCCGTATATTGTAGGCACCTTGCGTCTCATTTGACACCAAAACACAAAAAGACAGCAACGATGATACTTTAGTTAGTAAACATGATATGATTAAACACATAAATAATAAGATTATTTTTACTTACAATACCTTGACGCGTATTTTCCAAACAGGAGTTACCGATCCACCAAAGAGGAGATGCAGTGAGCAGTCTAGTATACGAAGCAAATGCAAGAATGAGGGATCCAGTGTATGGTTGCGTAGGCGCTATATCATTCCTGCAAAACCAAGTGTCTCAGCTTCAAATGCAGCTAGCAGTAGCTCAAACTGAAATACTATGCATTCAAATGCAACAAGAACCAAGCAACATGACAACTACCACTCAGAACAGCTTCGAATCCGACGACAAGTCTTTCCTTCTCCAAAACAATCATCAATACCTCAACTATCCATCATCTAGTGATCATCATGTAATTCAAGACTCTTTTAAGAGGGAGTCTTTCTTTGGCCATGACATGGTTTCATAAATTTTTACCATGTTAACTTTAGTAATATAGTGCATGGCTTGCATGTTGGTTGCAGCCCTTTTTTTCTTTTCATTCAATTATCATTCATCTTATGCTTGGATGTTTCTATACTCTCTTAATCCCCCTTTAAATTATTTTCTATAATCGCAGAATCGATTTTTACACTCCAAGTCCGAGCACAGTTTTCATGTGCTCATGTCACACAAGGTACTTAGGAGGGTAAGGATCGGTTTCAGGTTCACAGAACGTTAGAACAATGGCGGACTTAGGGGGGCTAGCAGAGTAGCTAGCCCCCGCTGGCCAAGGAAAAATTCGAAAGTTTTAGTTAAAATCTCCGAATTTTTTTGGGTTTACTATGTCATTACTTGATTGCCCCCGCCGAGATTTTTCACCTCCCCTGAACGTTAAATCCTGCTTCCGCCACTGCTAGAGAATAAACAATAAACAATATGAAGAAGGTCCAATAGACAAGAGTCATTTTCACTTGTGATATTCACTCAATAATAGACAGACCAAAAGAGACCAAGAAAGATTGTGAAAACGTATGAAAAGGAACTGTTTGAAAACAAAACCAAGCAGACAATAGTCAACTATACAACATCAATGTCTTGGGAGTAAGTAGGCTGTGTATTATTTATCTGTTTTTAATAATTATTTGCTAATGTCTAATTAATTGTGTCTTAAGCCACTAAAGTAGAGTGGTTAGTGCAATTAATCTCAGACATACATTCCCACTTTCCACCAAGTGCACATAGGCTTCACAAGATTTCAATCACTCTACCAGTGGCCGATTTAGAGGGGCTACCAGCCCCCCGCTGGAAAATGGAAAATTCAAAAATTAGTTAAAATTTTCGAATTTTTTTCAAGTTTGTCTTATAACCGTACTTATTCGTCCCCTAACTGCAAATCCGAGCTCCGCCAGTGTCACTCTATATCATCCAACTTCAATATAAATCATTAAAGAAACAATGGCTCATGCACCAACAGCTAACAAACAGACAAAAAAAATTATTTGCAAAAATGTAAAATAATTTGTGATCGATGGACACAGAAGTATTTAATGTACTCCCTCTACTCAACTTTTATCACCCCATTTCAATATAATACTCCTCCCATATATTGGAGAAATAGGGTAATAAAAGTTGAATGGAGGGAGTAGTATATAAGACGAGTAACAAACAGGGAAAAGTTTTAATCCCAAAATAATTTGTGATCGGTTTAATAGAGAAGTAGTGTGCTGCACAGTGAGGGAGCAAGATTGGTAATAGTATAAGGTAGACTAAAAAAAGTCGAGAACTTTAACTAAAAAATTCGAAAATCTCATCCGCCATGGGGCAAGCGCCCCTGCTAGCTCCAGCAGTGAGTGTGCTTCTACAAAAGGGAAGGCTTAGGAGAAAAATAAACTTGTGTGTGCATTAATGAGAGAAGGCTACAATTTGAAAGGTGAAGACTGACAAAAATCACATTAATGACTGGAGTACTGGACTACCAACTTAAAGTATATTCATAACATTTGTTTTAGATTCATGTCGGTATATATCATTAATATGACCAAATTTTCAAGAGAAAGAGTTACTTCAGAAGTCTTATGTTTTCTGATTTCTGCCAAAACATTAAATGTTTTGCTGCAGATAGACTTAAATAGGTTCAGACAAAAATATTAGGGCACACGATTATCATTAATACATGAGATCAATAACACAACGGCAAAACTGCGTACACATAATATTGCATTGACAAAATTTAGTTTTTTCTAGAAAAGTGTGATGTTTATATGATTTAGGAGCGACTGATATGAACGGACTTGCGAACCGCAACTTAATCACTTGGTCATAAGTTAAGGGTAACAATGAATGAACAGTGCATGCATGTTCTTAATCAAAAGCAGGAGCCAACTGCCAAGGTGCTTTGAATTCAGATTAGTGAAGCACTAGAATCAGAAATCACAGTACAAAACAAATAATAAACATAAAAAAATACTATAAAATGTTTTCAGCAACTTTATTAAGTTTATATTAGTGGAAGCTAGAAGTTGTACTAGCAGTAATAGTAGAAGAGGTTGCTAGATCATGAAACCCTTAGAATTTCACGTGGGATGCAGTGTTAGTGCTAAGTTCATGCTGTGACAGTAATACAGTATTACAGTACATACTAAGTAAGACAAAGATTTTATTTACATTATCATCTTCACACGTTTCTCCAAACCTCTCTCCCTTTTAAAATACAACTTCTAGTGAAATAGATCCTATCTTTTCTTATATCTACTCCAGTGATTTTCGAAGATTTTACAGCGAGCCCAAAAAAATGTTTAATCCCGAACTTTTGCATTGACAAACAAATCTTGCACCTAAGAAGTGTATTTTAGTTTTTTTCCTCTCGAGAATAAAGCAAAGTTCAGCGACTGTTTACGTCTCCTTCTATTTTTTTTAATTGCAGATTAGCAGGGTGATATAAAATACTTTAGATAAAAATGTTTAATCTCAAATTTTAAGTAAATTTTTCCCTTGACAAAAAAAACTTGCATCAGAAAAAAATGTATTTTAGTTTATTTTTACTCTCGAGAATAAAGCAAGGTTCAGTGACTGTTTACGTCTCCTTTTATTTTTTATTGGGGATTAGCAGCACAATATAAGGTGGTTTACGTGATTAAAAGAGTCATTGAGATACTAGGATAATGCGATTTGTTTCATTTAAGGAAGAGAAAAGAGGATAAAAATGAAAAGCAGGGGAAGGCAACAGGGATAGACAATAGCTGACTCAAGATTCTTCTTAACTGATGAAGGAAACACTTTCCCATGTCAAACTTCCACAAATTTTCTTAATTCCATCACACAATAACAAAAAGGAAAATCCCTTTTGTCTCTGTAGTACTTTTGTTGATATTTTTTAATAGTAAAACCAGTCCACTAGTTAAATAGACAAAGAATCCTACATTTCATAAACCAACTTGATAGTCAGTAATTAATTTGTTTCCTATTTTTGTCTTATTCCAGTCCTTAACCTCATATTCACACCTACAGATAATAGACTAGTCCTAGCACAGAAAAGTTTGCTCTGAAGTTTTCAATGTTGAAAACTTGAAATCACTCCTAGAGGGAACACTATGCTTTAGAGATATCTGTAATTATCGTGTAAGACGGTGTCACACGGTAAGATGGTCTATTTATAAAATTATTTTTTTATTGTTAGGAACAAATGAATGATTTTTTACAGAAAAAAGTCATCTAACGGTATGAGATCGTCTTATTTTAAAATTTGCGCAGAGAAATATAGATTGCATCAGTTCATGCATAGGAAGAAAAATAAGGGATCTTTCTTTAAAATTTTAGAGCTAGTAGCCTATTTAAGAGTGATTTTGGTTAACTAAGCTAAGAAAATAAATATAGATAGCAATTAAGATTAGAATTCAAAACCATCCTCATCATTTTGCACTTTGTAGTCCCTTTTGGTTCTCCCTATCTAGATTAATCTGGATCTCAGATGGGTAGAATCACAGGACGGTAAAATTTCCCCGCTTGAATTTAACAGTATTGTATTCTTAGACTCAACCTTGAGATCGCTCCATCTAGATTAAAACTTCCCCTCTTGAGTTTTAACATCGTTGTATTCTTAAACTCAGTCTCGAGATCTCTTACTAAACTTTATCTAGCCATATCAAGTGATCTAAGAAGGGTTGTAGTACTTGTAGCTCTTCTAATCAGACTATGTTAATGTTCGTCATATAAATTTTGCCAAGTCTCGACAATATAGTATTTAGATGACTTTCAAGCACCAAAAAAACAATTTGTGTCGTCTGTTACAGGTGCATTTTATATTCCAGCCTATTTATTATTCCGTATGAATATTTATTTCATATAAATATATAATACAAAACATATATTTTGTTTATGATGCATTTCAATATTGCAGAATATTTCTCATGGATGTTTTTTTATAAAAAAGTTGAAACCTTTGATTAACAAGAAGCTAAGAATTTTTAACAGTGGGGTGTTTTCTTTGACTTCTGTTTCTTTAGTGTTCCAAAGATTAAAAGATTTTGTGTCGCAAAAAATATTGTAGATGTTGACACAGAAATAAGAAGGTAGCAAAATAGTCAAAAATTGAGGAACATAAATATTAAAAAAAACAGTTTTAGATGGAAGTCTATATTACAAGACAAACATGCATTCCTCTTGGCTTCAGCAATGAATTAAACCTCTAGACACAAGTTTTGGGAGGATGCTTGTTTCTCATTTGAGGTCTCGAGGTAAACTCATTCCCAGAAAATAAGGGTCGTTTGGTTTCTTAAGTTTTGCTCCCATCTTTGATTATTTTTAACATTTTCTTCCGTCTTTCGGAATTTTGTTCATACATGTACACTCCACTCACTAGTACCACCACCTAAGAAGTCTCAAATCTCTCGTCATGATTTGGGATCGGCAGATATAAATTCTCGTGTAAAACTGTCATACAGTTTGCACGAATGAAGACTTGGTTTTAGGATGTTGGGTTATACTCTGTAACATCTAGAGGGTATCAATTCAATGGGTTTATTAGAGATGTCAATGGGATGGGTAAAAGTGGATTCTGCACGACACCCGCTCTAGTGGGAACGGGCACGGTTCTACCTTTAGTAGGTGGCAGGATGGTTATGGATATCAAAAAATGTACACACAATTCACCTGGTTCTTTACGTTTTTATTCTTTTGTGGGGAGTATTTTAATGAAAGGCAAAGAATCTGTTGGGAGAGAGTAATATTTACCGGTGGTTTCATCTCTTCATATGAGAGGTTTAAGAACTATATGATATATGGTGCTCCTAAACTCTTAACATGGTTAGTCGGTTATGCAATGAATGTCGAGTTAACGTATACAATTTGTCACGAGACAAAACTCGTCATTTTTAAAACTATTTAGATCATAGACTCGCTCACAGAAAGGGGGTATGAATAAACATTGGCATACAGAGACTATGCAGAAGTTCATAAACTTCGGCGATGTTCGCTTCAGGAAGAATTTATTTTGTTCAATTTTCACAAATCTGTATTTAGCTAATTCCATTGTATTGTACATTATGTTCACATCGAATCAAAATTTAAGCCAAATCCAAAAAGATTTCTCCATGATTTAGCATTAACAAAGTTCATTATCATATTAGCGAGAACTGAAAAGACGCGAAACGCTAAATCCTGAAAACATCAGCCGAAATCTTTACCATGTAACACAATATCAGCCAAAGAAATATATTATCAATAAAATCAGACAAAGTGAGATCAGCAAATAACATCTTATGGTCACACCATAGAATAGTTAGTAAGCAATGATAGCAACCCAATATCCAATAAAAAGAATGAACTTTGAACTAAGTCACTAACAGAAGAAGCTAACCTTCAACAGACAATTGAACTGATGGAGAATCATCCAGAGGTTGACGGCTCCCGTCGACTCCGTAAACTTGGATGAAAAATTTGATAGAAGAAGTTCCAGAAGGAACTACCAGGTTAGAAACATAAAAGGCTTCCACTTGAGCAGTTCCAAGATAATCTTGTTTTCCATCTGCTTCTGGTATATATTCCACATATATAACGTACTTCTCGATTTTGTTGAAATCATAATGATCCTTTAATGACCATGATATGTTAAGACTGACGGACTTGGATTGGCCTGTGACTTCCCATAACACGGATTGAGCCTTGAGTAGCCAGGAAGATGATGGCGGAAACTTTAACTTTTGACCGGGAGTTTGTATTGAGAGATGGCCGAGGACTGCATAATAGTCGGATTCAATTTTATCTGAAGCATTAACTTCAGGTTCCAGAACATAGCATACTGCACGGATTTCGGTTAGAGTATAACCCGGCATTGAAATGGCGTTCTCCTGTAGGACCCACCCTTTTGAAGATTCCAGTTTTGTGACTTGATGTGGCATAATCACTTTAGTGAACTTGGAAGAAAAAGTGTTCATGGTGAATAAAGTGTTGCCATGTGATGCAAGGAGTGCTGATATGGTCTCACCCTTAGTGGAATGCAGCTCCAAAGAAAGACCCACCAGAGAGACCCCATCTGATTTTACCTGCATATTATTCATCGACACTCTTTAGAATTAGCAGAAATGAGGTCTACACGTAACAAAAATAGTAAAATATTGTAATTGCTAATTCATGTTCGAAAGATCATCTCGTAGCTACATAGCTTGTAATAAAGCTATTAAACGGTGGTAATCTCATGATCTAAGTTCGAACACCATGTGGTTCTATTTACACCAAACAGAACCATGTTTGAAATACGTGTCTTCTAAGAAGAAATCAGTTAGGATAACTACTACTTTGTATTACATTATGTAGTAAGTTAGAAGACACTGATTAAGCAAACAGCCAGCTAAAAAGTTACAAAAGCAACAACTCGATGAGGAAAGGCATTTAGCCATTTATTCTTGACCATCAATGTAAAAGGGGACAATATATAAAAGATGTAAGTATGATAAAATAAGACACTAACTGACTTATGGACATGGCTTACAGAATATGAAAAGTGAAGGGATGAATCGTAGAGAAGGAGCTTCGCTTAGAAAAGCCTTTTAGAAATGTGAGCATTTCTTCCAAAAATCCCTTTAAAGGTAACATTACTTCCTCCTCTATACGACGTTTCCTTGAGACTTATAACCAAGTATGTCAATTCGTTACAACCAGGAGCAACAAAAATGAGAACAAACACCACAACATTAAAGCAATGTTACTACAAGTAAAGTATCCTCGACAAACAATTTCCTATAATACCTACGTAGAAACCTTTTACCATACCCAAGGCCAAGTTAACATTCAAACAAGACAGTTTGCAAGTTGATTGCGATGAATGAGCAAGATACTACACAAACAGTATTAGACATGACAGGTAGGAGATGTAGAGAAAGGACCAACAAACTACTACAAATAGTTTCGTGGAAAATGAATTTAGAAAAAACAAGAACTATGCCCATAAAATTAAGTCTCTGCATTTGTCAGTAGTTCAATGGACAAGAAAAGCTTGAAAGTCTCTGTAAATGTATATGTTCATTAGAAAAGTTTAGTATATGCCCCTAAAAGACCTGCCATTTCACGAATTTTTTCAAATGAGAAGAATAAAAACGAATGGAATACGGGAAGAACAAAGTGGAATGGAGGGAATGAAACACAGTTAGCATATCAAATACAGTGATTAGTTGTCAATATTAAACAAAATAACACTTAAAAGAACCTTTCCTACTTACTCAACGCTAGCTTGGATAGAGTGTACATCAGGATCTTCAGAAAACTCCAGAAGAGGCTGCGTGTACAAAAAAAAAAGTTTAGCATAGAGATTGGCTTATCAAGTGTGCCTAAAACAACAGTTGTGCAAGCAACGAACAAATTTTTAACTCTGACAGTGAATAACATATATCCCCTTTTAATCTGATCCGACAACCTTTTAACTACGGAGATTTAACAAATGTGTATCAAGTGTTTTTCATCTTCTCAAGTTGCATTTGTATTCTCACAGTTGTTGATATTCAGCATGTATCTTATCTTAGCTTGGGATCCAACCAATGAGAAAGTCACAGTTACAAAAGCAAGCGTTATGTGAAACCAAATAACATGTTGACTTACCTAATTAGTGACACAATGCAATTGAGCAGTCTATCTCAAAAACAGGTAAAACCTAGAGCTCCTAGGAACAAGCTCACCAGGAGATTCGAATAATGGTTCAGTGGTTTCAGACGACAAAAAGTCATCGGTTACTATGCCTTACCTTCCTTTGTCATCAACTTTTTAAGGTAACTGGGACTATGGGTTAAAGTTGACAAACGCAGTCTATCTTTGAACTAAGGAATTTTGGCACAAACACATGCTGTGGACATTGTTGAATAAAGAGACTACATCAAAGTGCAGAAGGATAATAGTATTAAAGTGCTTCTGTTATGTTGTCTAACCCATGCTACGCAACAAAGGTAACCCCACCGTCATGTTATTTAACATTATATAATGCCGGTAAATGCCCCATAGGAGAAGAAAGCTCATATTTTGGCCATGTCAACCGATATTTTCAAAATATCTCCTAATACATAGTTATTTCCGCGTAAAAAAATATAGGCAACCATGTGTATTGCGGTGTATGTATTCATGAAAAAAAGTCACACGAGATAGAACATATACTATAAACATGGAAAATTAACTCCAATTTCATATTCAGGGAAGAAGGAAAGATGTAATGTTACGGTAAACATTTTGAAACTCTAGCTGCATCAGCCGTTATTCTTTATTTTACATCCGTTATGGATAATAACGCTACTGTAATAGCAGGAGAACGATGGCACGGGCAGCATTGCTTGTAGGAATGACTATCTGATTATTATGAATGAATTTAACATATGCTTATTCTGTACATTGTTTAAACCTTGAAAGATCAAACTTAGTATTGGAAACGTTATACTGGATGCCAGAAGGAGAAAAGACCAACATCCTAGAGAAAAGGCAAGCAACACGGTCACCTAGAGCAGTAAGGATCAGAACAGAAGTAAATGACAGTTACCTGAAAACTTTGACATGATAAGTTGCACCAATCAGCACTAATAAGTTCTCTTCCTTCAACAGAAATATGATGACCACGTCCCTGAGATGTATGAAAGAAATAAGATGACAATGTAATTCCCACAGAAACTGGACACTCTACATCAGTCGTACTTTATATCAGTCTTGCGGTAAGTTAACCTCTTCAAGGCCCTTGGCAGTGTTTGGAGCTAGCAATCAGTGTGCAGTATAATCTAGATTTTGAAACAAACACTCTATCTCTCAAGTCTCAACGCTTTAAATATTAAATATGACAATTTGGACATCTAATAGTAGTAGTGGATCAAAATCTAACTGATCACCTTCAAGGTCCTCGAGAGTATGCATACCCATTCAAGTTGTTAAGAGCAAAATACATTACAACAGCATAACCAAATGGTGGGGCAAGGAGGAGGGTTTGATAAACGCAGTCTTACTCTTATGTCAATGATCCATAGATGTAGTTCGGATTGACTCATAATAAAAATTGCGTAAATAATTGTATCAAATGACTGCTACTTCAGAATAAAAAGAATCGCAACTAGTGTCATTTTGGTTTATTCCATCATAATCTACAACCAAAGAACAGTGAGTCGAAATATTGTCAGTTCAAATAATCAGTGGGAAGTCTTATTTGAACCAGCAATACTCCACACTTCACAGTTTTAAATAATACATTGTAGCTCAGGATCCTTTCAAGTTGCAGTATCCAGGCTCTACAGTCTACACAATATCTGCCTTTCTATTGCTATGTAAGGGAAAGAATGTCATCACTCTGCATACTCTATTATCAACCATTATATATTTATATGTAAATAAACAATATGCTGTCTATCCATAATTAACATGCTTTTGTCGCTGTCCGATGTAACTTTTTCACGAATTCTCCAGCCCATACAGAGAATACAATACCATTAAACAATACAGGCAGTCCTTGTGTTCATTCACATCTGAGTGAGTTCTTCGTCCTAGGGAACTATTAGATCAATAACAATTAACGAAGTATCTGTATACAACTCCTCAAAATAAACTTCTCCTTTTACTTTACACAGACTCCAAGACAACCACATTAACCCTAACCCTTTTTGCTTTTATATACCATTACTTTTAGTAAAAAAATATCAGAAAGAATTTTTAGATACATGTAAATATACTAGTATAGTGTTCAGAGTTTGGAACTTCAATCCCGAAAGGTAATGTAGGTTGCGTAATGAAGAAACAAAAAAGCATCCGACTACCTGATCAAAGTCCGAGTAGAATGGAATTGCCTTTGGATAATTTTGCATTACTCCCCATGAATTTTCAATAAGACTCCACCAACTGCAAAATGTGGACCCAAGAAAAGGGCTCAAACAATACTGATGTGAAAGGCCAAGGTAGTGAGCGACAGCATTTGGTGACATGCGAATGGCCTAAAATTAGATAAAAATATTTAACCTTTGATGTTCATTTACAAATTAAACTTCCTGTAGATTAAATAAAATTCGGATATTTTAGATCTGATACATCTTTTGCCGTATATTGACAGTTTTTCATAATTTAGATTTTAGACCCATAGTTCACCACCAAAGCCTAATTAACTGAAGGAGATTTAATTCTCATTGATGGTACCTCTCCGACCTTTTTTTAAGATCCAAAGGAAGTACAAATGCACCATAAAACTTTGTCAAAAATAAAAAAATAAAGTTGCAGCATAAATCAGCAGGAAACGGTATACGCTAATATTGTGATGTCGAAATTTCAAAAATAAATATAAACAGCCAGCTACCGGTTCTGAGCAGTTTGGAAATCTGGAGGCTGATGTGTCTCATATACCCATCCAGGTGCAAATATTGCCGCTGATACAGCATTCTTCTTTATAACCTCTAGTGCAATGTTTGTCTACATATGTACAATGAATTTTTCAATGACAGTCGAGAAGTAGAAAAATTAATGCACAAGATGAGGGATTTCAATACTTTGCAAGATATGGTTAGCTGTAAATTATAGAGTATTTCTTTTCTTGTTTTGTATCTCGCATTCTTCCCTTACACTTCACTTAATAAACTTTCCAGAAACACTTTATTACTAAGTTAAAACACTAATCACGACATCACGTGTATGTTACAGAATATTAGTTTTAGGCATAAATGCATAACAACTTGTTCAAATTGGCCCAACACTTATTAACTGTTTAAATTTCATTTTTCACATAGGGTACGATTTAAGCTGAACTCATGAAAAATAGAAAACACTGAGAAAAAGAATACACCTATACAGAGATCAAACTGTAAATAAAGCAAGATGATTTGCAATAACATATCTAAAGAAATGTTTTTAAGAACCTATGTTATCCAAGATGAGTGGAAATTACCAACGCTAGAGACACTTTTAGAACTCAGTATTAGACAGCAGCCAAGGAGAAGAAAGGAATTGAAAGATGTTAAGAGTTAAGCACATACATCCCATTGCCCTCCACCGTAAGTATTCCTTCCAAACACATCTATCCCCATGTAAACGTCAAATTTCCTGTCACCAGCAACTTTAGCAGAGAGCCTTGGGTAGTCTTCCTGTGAAATCAAGATAACATTCACTAGTAACACTTGAGAAAAAAAAAAACTTGCATCAGAAAAAAGAAAAGAGGACACATACCTTCCATGTGTAGTTTGTAAAAATGCCATCACATGAATCAAAGAAGGCTTTGTTTTTGTCATTTAATTGATCTTGCCAGTCAAGGTCGCCATAAATTGTAACACTGTCATACCTACAAAGTACAAACCACAATAAAAATGCTTAGTAATTATAAGTGCATGGAACAACAGAAATATTAAAGTGGGTTTCAACACAGACCATATCACCAAAGACCCTGGTTTTGAGGAATGCATTGTATCTGTCAGATGCCTGACAAATTCTTTTAAATTCCCTATCTGGGACTGGTCCAATTTGACCTCCATATTGATCTGCACCAAGCTGGTGTTAAATGTTTTTCCGAGTCAATATTCAAAAGAAATTCTTTCCAATTCCTTCTGTTTTTTATCTGATCATCTATAACAGAACAATTTGGATTCTTTGATTGTTTTTCCATGGTAAGATTGGTATTCCATACAACATTATAGGAATTTTTAACTTGGACATTTGTAGATTATAGGAATTTTTACGTTATATTGTGCTTGGTTTGGAATAATTTCACTTCGGTGCCTGAGGTTTAGCATATTCCACGATCAGAGACTGAGTTTTGGATTATTTTCCACTCCCATGACCGAAGTTTTAAAATTTTCTCAGTCAGTGACCTAAGGTATAAGACATTCAAATTTCATCTCTTGATGACCTGTTTCAACATAATAAATTACAAAGATAAACATTAAAGTAGATAAGGTGATTTTTAACATATTTTGCAAAAGAATTAATTTGTCATGCTTAAGAATATCTGTTTTTTGGAAGAGTATGAAACTTTGATGATGTTACACTTAAGGTCACCAAAATAGGAAAACTCAAACCTCGGTCACCAAATGAAATTAGTGAAACATCAGGGTCCAAAGTAGAAGTAGCTCAAACCTCATGGCATCAAAATGAAATTAACCCTACATTAAAAGCCGATAACTATGCGGCCGATAAAAATTCTATTTTTTACAATTTCACCCCAAATTGGAACCATTAGTAGACTATAAGCTGACAACTATGTGATGCCAACAACAACAAAGATATTACCACAGTGCTTGAAGGGCTCACTCAGGCCGCAAATGAAGAGGTAAAGGGGAAGATGTACGCAAGCTTGCCCCATTGTTAACATAAGGAGACTGATTTCAAAATGACCCATAATTAAAAATTGCATCACATGCCAGCTACTTTACAGTAAAAGGGAAGTGCAACCAGATAATGCTAAATGAATCATATCATCATAAATTCATAATCCAAAAACAGATAATGCTAAGCATTCACTCCATTGGCAATAATGCAGATTGTTCCTTCACATCCGGGCAATGAAATGAAGCAATAACAAAAACAAATAAGTGAACCAGAACACAGGAAAAGAATTACCAGCCACCCATCAAATCCCAGAGCAACTGCAAGTTCAGTCAACCGCTCAGCGCACATCTGAGCATACTCCTTTGTTGATAATAGCTTATCACTCACCAGTTTTCCCTCATCCCACTCTGTAAGGAAAGTTCCCAAGACCTTCATTAAAAACAGTATGTTATGCGTAGCATAAGGTCTCATACAAGTAATCAGAACAGTAATTTTGAGGAAAGAACTCAAGTTTACATCATAAGCAAAAAGATGACAGCATAACAGGCGCACAAGCAGATTAAGCCGACAAGTATGGGAGGAATGCACATAAACTATGATGGCATAATTGATTCGTCACTAATCACTATGTCAAACAGTGTTTTACATATGCCTCATAACTCAAGTCCATCCATGATAAAAAATTTAACAGGCGGAGAACAAAGGCGGAATTATCTTACCATAAAACTTGCAGTTTTTAAACTTAAGAATACAGAATGTTCTGCTTTCTAACCAAGACTCTTACAGAAACATCACAAAAACTAAAATGCATTGATTCAGTTGCAACTTGCAACTCATGGAAAATTATGCCCTAATTACTCTATCTTTTCCAACATTTCAGCCAAGCTAAGAACTTTTGTATTCAGTCATAACTCATACTGCTTTTAATGGAGTCACATAAAATGATCAAGGTTGAGGAACAAAAAACCAACATTAATAAGCTTGATACGACATCACAAACCTTAGTCAAAAATCACACCTAACTAACCTAAGTAATACTCCGTCCAGCCCAACTATTGTCCCTTCTCCCTCTTAGTTTGTTCCAAATTAATTGTCCCCTTTCTATTTTAATAAGGAAAAAGAGTGGAATTCCATCATTGTCCCTAGTTAAGTAATTATCACTCCCTTCATTAGTATCATGACAATTAAATTATCTTTGTTTCCTTTAAATCAAGGGGTAAAAGTTGTTATTTATCACAATTTCTTAAATCATCAAAATAATAAAGTAGGACGATGAAATGGAATGGAGTGACTAGTGAGTAACATTTTTACGGAATGACAAAGGTCACAAAATGACGATAGGCTTTGAGTCCAAGTCAGCGGAACTTGAATCACCTTAACTAGAGCACAACTAGCACGAGATAGTTTTGACTTTTGTGTTGAGGCTGACCAAAGGCCTATACATATATGCAAATACAAAGGATTCAGATGGGACTCACTAGAATTAGAAAACGTCCACAAAATATCAATGAGCAATTACCCAATCAGCCAAAACTTACAAGCATAACGTAATCAGCGTACTAGAAGCACAGATTAGGCAGCAAGACACCCTCAAGTTAAAAGACATCCACTAAATTCTTATAAGCACATACTACATGATACACCAAATCAATGGCAACACGGCGTGGGGCTAGCAGGGGACTACCTCAGTCCTCAAAGCAACGATAAATATAAACCTTTGTTTAAAATTTCAATTCTTTTTCTAACTTCCACTCATTAAACTCACCCCCAAAATAATTGTCAATCTACATCTTAACCTCCCAAACTCTGAATCTAGACTCCGCCACCACTGCACTACACCCAATCAATCAACAGCCGCAAGCATCAGAATATAATAAAATTCAAAGGGAACATCAATCAGCATTCAACAATCAACAAACCCATAAACATAGAAACATTGAAAACTACACACATCAAAGACAACAACAACAACAATTGATTGAGACATATCGAAATGGAATAGGCAAACAAATGACCGGGACGGAGGGAGTACCTTGGTACCATGTTTGTGAGCAGCATTGACCCAACAAGGAGGAGGCAAAGTAACTAAACTATGTGAAAAATAAACAAAAACATCAATCAAATACCAATGCCATATTGCATATGCATTTGCATTTGTTCCACCTTGTACCCACTTATCATCCCCATACCCACCTGCCATATCATGGCATACTAGAATCCTACCTCTATTTGGTAGACCCCATTTTACATCACCATCATCATCACCATCACTAATACCATCATTATGATCATAACTTGATGATGATGGTGGTGATGGTGATGATGGGTATAGTGGGATTGTTGATCTATTAAAAGGGTAATGAAAAGAATTAAAATATGATCTTGAAACAAGATCTTCAAGGGTTTTGATTGGGTAAGAGATTGGAATAGAGGGTTTTAATGGGTCAAATTGTTCAGGTTCTGGGTGTGTTTGTGATTTGGAAGCCATTGATGAACAAGAAGGAAGGAATTGTGAGAAAAATGTTGTGATTGAAAAGATGATGTTTTTGAGATTGATTAGGGTTTGGCGTTTTACATGGGCGCGAAGGAAATTCAGCATTTGAAGATCAAAGAATAGGAAATTCAGTAGAAGAACAAGAAGAAAACTAAGAGTTTGTGATCTTGTTGACAGTTGACTTGAACAGTTGACTTTATCATCATGAATTCATTATCCGTCACGAGCAAGATGGACCCCGTCACAAGTAAGATGGACTGTATATAAAATTATCTTCATTTTCCAACAATTAAATTCTGGAGTTAATTTGGAGTTTGTAAGAATTTGGTTAGATCAGGTCGGATCAATTTCTAATCTTTTATTATCGAGTTACTTGTATTTATCTATAATGGTCGAAGGTATCAATGAACATTCGAACTGGGGAATGTTGGGTCCGGTCTGTTTGAGTTCTTAATTCGAGTGTCTGGTCGGATATGGGTAGGACTAATTTTGTCAAGTCTGATTGAAAATGAGATCAATGACTAAAATAGCCGTTAGTCTCTCCTAAACGGGTATTATCCATTTTTAAATTAAAACAGATCAAGAAATTTGATCTTAATAATTCGAAACTCAGCAAACACAAATTCTCATTGAAGACGGACACTATCCGTCACAAGCTGAAAACGGGTAGTTTCCCTCTCACGATATGCAAGTGGGAATTAAATGGAACACCCCACTTGTCCTTCCACTTGTGATATTGTGAGGGGGACACTATCCATCTTCAACTTGTGACGAATAGTCTCCGTCTTCGATGAGACAAGCTGCTAAGCAAAACATTTGTCAGGCATGCTCGAAGAATTATTCAATATTTTTTGTTATAGTGCTTACAGTGCCAAAAAAAACCCGGTCTGTTGCAACAATTCAACAAATCATGTACAGAAATTTATATTCCATCCATTTATTTTTCTTCCCATCTGCTTTATTGCGGTCTCCAAGATGTACTTTTGACCATCTCTGTTGACACCTATATGTTATTTTTTTCTATTGAAATTTTTTTCGTAAAAGATTTCTTGATAATAAGTGTAAATGTTCTAATTTCATAACTCAAAATATGTTATTCTCTAACTTATTCACGGTTAAAGTTCGGAAACTTTGACCTTCAAAAAGCAAATGGGAAGAAAATAGGAAAATGGAGGATTCCTACTCGTGATTTAATGTCCAAAATACCATATTTACAGCATTAGGCTAATAATACAAACATCTTCAATGCATTCTAGATAAATTGCAATTAGAGAAAAATGTCCAACGAGGTCGATTTAAAAAAAAAAAAAAAAAAAAAAAAAAAAAAAATCAAATCAAATGAGAAAATGTCCAATCTATTATATTACCGGAAAAAAGATGTTATATATAAAATTGAAAGGTTCTGAATATTTATCAACTGGGAAAAATTGTAAAGAGCTATAATGTAGCTACAATCCTAAATAAGATTACTAGAAACACTAAAAATCCGGTCGTCGGATAATTGGCATCGGAGAACAAACTAGTTAAACACTCACCAACAGCATTTCTCTCGGCCAAAGATTACTCATAACCCGAAACCATAAAAGAGTAGATCTTCACCAAGAAAGTTGCCGGCTCTCTTTGGGAATATTCATCATTTCATCCTCACCAATAGCTCTTGCTTCAACATCTTATATTCTTACGTAGCCTGTACTCTCGAGTTAATTCATCCTTGTCGTCAAGTAGCCTGTAGTCTCAAAAGCTAAACTCTCGATTAAGTACTCATCAAACGGAACAATGAAACAGGTCATTCAAGCAAATCATCGGCTCCCATTAAATGGGCATATTCATCTTCATCAATAGCGCCTTTTTTCAACTTTTTGAGTAGCCTATACTCGTGGGTCAAGTCATCGTCGTCTTCTTTAGTTTGAACAGCGCGTCTTTGCTTTGCAGTTTTCTTCTTCATCTCAGCACTTTGATTATTATTTGGAGCAGCTTTCCGTTTCTTCGGCATTTGGTTTTCTTCTGATTTCTTTGCCAGCAGCTTCCTTTTCCTTTGTTTTTCACGAGATTTATCTCTGAAACGAAAAAGTTATCAGTTGGCTCAAGCTATCTTATGCAAAGACTGCCACAAGAACATGCTGCAACAAATAGACACACATAAAATGACAAGGCTCAATATAGCATTACAAGACGATCACTATTTCCACCTTCAATCCAATGAGAAGCTAAACTGCCCTTAAAAAGACTTTCATTACAAGTTTTAGTGGTGACGAGCATTAAATTAAATTCTATTTTAAATCTTGGCATCTGCAGTTTAGGTTTAAAATCACTCTTCATTCACCTTTTATAAGATTTTCTTGAAATCTCTCCATATTAAATGTTCAAATATGATTATATATAAGCGACACTAAGAAACCTCTTCGTGGGACGCTGAATGGATAAAAGAGGGTGTGTAAAAACCTATGACAGACCAAAAAGGTTTGTTTTGTTCGATTACTACAAATTGTTCCGTTATCTTTGAGGTTTTCTGTAGATGTGATGAGCTTTTATTGAAGAATTTCTCTTCCACACGAAAACAAAACTACAATGGAAGTGACAACAGTAGAAGTTAAACTCCGATAATTCTTATATATATCACCATTATATATAGTAAGCCACACAAACTGAACTTGGTATGGCATTACATTTAGGCCGGGAGTCCAACACCACACTTAAGTTATGAAGGTTTTTACAGATGCCGCAACTGCATCTGAAGTGATAGTTACAGTTGCAACTTGAAGACCGACATCAGGACGCAGCAGATTCTCAAACCCATATGTAATAACACCAACTTCAGTATAATAGATGCTGAATAGCTACAAACTAGGCTGGCAAGACAGAAACTCGGAGAGGAAGGGTAAGGAATTTTTACTTAAACTTGATTTCCTCCAACTTCACACCCTCGACTCGTGTGAACCCTTTAGTTGACAGAGAATGACGCTTCACTTCTGACACTGAAGGAAGCTGCAATAACCCAAAACCCATGGCCAACTTTCCAATCTCAAGTCCCTTCCACCTACAATCGACATAAATATTCCACTAATAAGTTTTAGACAAAGTCCATAACATGTAATTAACCAAACAAATATTCCTAATGACATACCTGAATATAAAGGAGCACTGGTGCTCCTTATATGCACGGACAAAAGATACAAACGCTGTAAGTCCCTTCTCCATGACGTTACGATCATTTATTGCAGCAGCCCTTATCTGAGATACACCAGATTAAAGAAGAAAGATTAGTTTTCCATTGCTTTTGTATTTTACTTACCTCCTATCCATTCCAGACTGCCCATTTGACTTTTCACGGTGTACGAGACGACACTTAGACCACATTTTTCTCCATTTATATATTACTTTTTGTGTTGGAACTTGGAATTACAACTTTCCAAGACCTCTTAGTATAACGAACGAAAATATGTTAGTTTATGTTAAAACTTTATAAATTTGATTAAATATAATCAAGGTCAATATTTTACAAGTTTGACTTTAAAAAGTGGATGGGTAGTTTCTAGTTTGGAATGGATTGAAGGGATTAACAGTTACTCCTGTACGATACAGTCTCATACATGAAACATATCAATTAACCTTATAATTAAAAGAAGGATACACAAGTATTTATGTTTACGTTAAGATATTACAGTAACATTTAGGTATATAGAAATTTATGATGGAGTTGATTTACTAACTAAGCTATACTCTGTGACTCTATGCATAAAACGAAACCGCTGAAGTAACATTCCAAACATAAAATGCTTACCTGCGGAATGACATCAACAGCGTCTTCAGAGCACTTTCTTTCTTGAAGCGGAATCCTTCTTATACGCAGAAATTCAACATAGGCTTCCTCCTATACATTAATACAATTAATAAACAACAAAACAATTAGGAGAATCTAAGAAACAGGTATGTTTTCAACATAAAGCATCACCCTGCAGATATAACCATCACTCTGAAAGTATGGAACGTGTATCCTAAAATTACCTTAGGCAGCAGGAAAACGATTGCACTACCCTGTTTCCCCAATCGTGCAGTTCGACCTACTCTATGAACAAATACATTTGGATCTTGGGGAGGATCATACTGCAACCCAAAAAAAAACATGATATGATTCAGTTTTGCAATCTATAATTCTATATTTAAAACTATAAAAGAAGACCCTATGACATGAGCATTTTACACGTGTCATCTCCTACACGTGTCATCTCCTCAGAGAAAAAAAAAAATCCCGCTGAACACTTTGCTTAACCCTAATTAATGTGATGCTCCACCTTTGTCTAAAAAAAAAAAAAATAATGCGATGTTCCCTTCTCTCTTTCATCCTCTTAATATTTTGCCGCCTCCCTCATTCTTCAAAGTCCAAACTCCCTAAACTCCTTCATATTCTACCATGTTGATTCAGATTACAAATTCATTATCAAGCAATTAGGTAAGTCGATTCCTAACTTTATAGCATTAATATTTTACAAATTTAACATACTTCATACAATACCTCATGAATTAGGAGAACCTATGTTTATTTGATTCTCCGAATTCTTCATGAATTTACCGTCTACTTCTTTATTTGTTTGATTTTATTCTTCTGATTTGTTATGGTAGGTACTCCTATAATTATATACATTCAAAACATAGTCCTCTAATATTTATTATGTGATTTGCCTTACTCTGCATCATCCTCATTTTGTTTTATTTGCACGTTTATTGCTATAAGGACTTTATCTTCTATTAGGTATGATATCACTTTAGTAATTCATAATTTGATTATTTTACCTAGGTTAAGTTCTCTGTTTTTCGCTTCTTTGGACACCAATCAAACATGTTTAATGAATTGTTTTAACTGTTATCTATTTACATTTTGTATTCTGATATTCGGACTGGATTCATGACATTGGCTTTGAGTTGAGGTAGTATTCACAAGACTCATCTTGCGTTATTTTGTTATACTCCGTATCATGTTTTAACTTTGTCGTGTTTGTTATTCTCTTTGCCATAGTAGTTTATTCAAATTCACTAGACGCTGATGACAATTCTGTCATGACATAATCTGATTCCAAATGCTTTGATTCCGGTGATAGTACTCCATATGTTTGATAGGTTTTGAACATTTTTAAGGGACAATGTTTTAGGCACGAGTCAGTATAGCGGACAATGTTGTCCCACTCTTGATGTTCCACACCATGGGTGCTATTGTGCTAGCCATTTTCTTCCAGCAAGTATTGGCATTGTGCTCTAATATACTCCCTCCGTCCGGATCATTTGTTTACCTTTGGTTTTGGTGCAAAGACCAAAGAGAGGGGAGGGGACCATTTGGAGTGTTGTGGTTGAGTGACAAGTGGACCATTGGTTGTGGATGATCAAATTACCCTTGAAAAATATTCCCAATATAGAACGGTAAACAAATGACTCAGATATCCAAAAATGAAATAGGTAAACAAATGACCGGGACGGAGGGAGTAGGGGTGTTAATGAGACGAGACAGCTCGCGAGCAACTCAGCTCGGCTCGGTCAAAGCTAGGCTCAGCTCGAGCTTGTGTAATTAGATAAGATATTACTCATATTTTATAAAAATATTTTGTCATAATTATATATTTGTATCATACATATCAAAAATGTCTCATTGATTTTCCAATATTTGTATATAAAACCTTCGAGCTTTGTTATTGAATATATCGGGGGGGAAAAACGAAAATACAACAATTATATATAGGCTCAAGGTGAGCTCGAGTTTGGCTTGAGCTCGCGTTAAAGCTCGCAAGCTTGATAATGAGCACGATCTCGAGTTTTACTTTATGAGCACAAGCCAAGCAAGGCCAAGCTCAGGCTAACTCCGCTCGTTAACACCCATAGGAGGGAGTATTCAATATTTAGTTGTTGGATGTTTTGTGATGGCTTTAGACTGCTTCACTACAAATTCCACCGAATTTGCGACTGATTATTTGCGTTGGGCAAAACTAAAGTATGTTCGTATTTGAGTATGTAAACTGGTCATTCATAGTACAAGCTAAGTTGCCAAAAAAAAAAAAAGAACCTTATTAAGATTCATTAATAACTAAAAAGTTTTAATCATACTCCATATGTTCGTATTTGAGTATATTTCAATGTCTAATAAAAATTTTGTTTGACATACGAAATTCATCATTGGAATTGAGTTCTGAAAAGCTTGAAATATTATACTTAGCTTCAAAGGTTTTTATATTCCGTAGTGAGTTTTTTTTGTTTCAATTATGGTAAACAGAGGAGGAATAGTCAAAATCAAAGACAAGATACTCAAGCTTTACTGTAGTCACCAACATCCTCTTCGCTCATTACTTAAATAAAAAGATACGTCCCTCCTTCCTATGTTATTGTCTTGTTCCCTTTCAAAATTTATCCCAAAATTATTGTTTAGATATTGTCTGAATTCTCTTTAATTCAAGGGTTAGTTCATCATTTTTCCTTAAAATGAGATGCAGGAGTAGTTATTATTTTAACATGAGTGCTTTATTTCACTCATACTCTGGCAGTCAGTTACATAGAGACTAATAAAGAAAACGCTTATCACGGAGTAAAGAAATTTAAGTTTGTAAAATGGGTTGCATATCACATAGCTAATGGCAGAACAGAATCACTTACAATACATTTTTAAAGACAAATTTTCTTCTGGTACATCGTGTAGAAGGCTAAGGTATTAATGTTAATGTTCTTAGGGAAGTTGTACATTGGTTAAATGGGTGCTTCATATCTTTTTTTTAGGTTTAAGCCTTTCATACTGTTTTATTTAACTCAACCTTTATTTTTAGATATTACTCTTTTGTACTCCGTATCACTTTGTGTTTTTTTTTTGTAACCTTTTAGTGTTTACAATGACAAAACATGACTCTTTAAGTTCGTACCTACTTTAATAAGTAATAATTTTATTTTTAACCGTAATTCGTACTTATTTTATTACTTTGTGGTACCATTTTACTTTGAATTGTAAAATGGTCGCACAATATATTTTTGCAGTTGGGACTCTTAAGAGCAAAACAAGTTCGATGAGGCAAGAGGAGGTTAAAAATTGAATAACTGCCGGGGAAACATACGCCCGAGAGCAAAACAAAACAAACTCGTCAAATGGACAGTCATTTAAATATCAGTTGTAACTATTTGTCATGTTAATTACAAGTTGTAATTTATCCAAAAATTGAATTTGTATTATGTGAGTGAATTTTTGTCATACGCTTTGTAACAAGAGTTTTCTTTTTGACCATCTTATAGATTACCCATTATGTGATCTTCAGTTACTATGATTAATCTAATGTAAACCTTTTTATTGGTAATTTTTTAATACTTATTTTTATTGTCACTTAACCATCAATTATTGACATCGGCAGTTGCTTCTTTTTGTGATTTTGTGGTGACTCAAATTCATTTTATGATGTGAGGGAGAAACTGAGTTTTATTGTTTTTTGTGTACATCTTTAACTTTGAGCTGCAGTGGAGACCCAAATTCTATTATCAATGGTCAAATTGATCCAGGGAATTGAATTTGTATTAGTGTACTCAGTACCAAAAAAAACTACATACTTTTGTTGTCAACTTTTTTGTCTATAATTCTTCTTTATATACCCGTGCAACTTTGCACGGGTCTTAAGCTAGTTTCAAATATTTGAGCTTTGTGCTAATATGTAACTCCGTTATTTATGTACCTAAAACCTGATATCATGGTAATTGAAGATTCTCACACGATCATAGTAGCAAAAGAAGTGGAAGTATGCCAGACACTACGAGGTTTTGTTGGACAAAGCCTAACATTAACCCAGACTCTAAAATAAGATAACAGCTAAGTTTTTTGCTCAGCCCCAGAAGCAGAGCCCATAATGGAAAATAATACTCCTATGTTTTATCTCAGTCGATAATAAGAAGTAATCAACTTCAAGAAGGATATTAAATTAAGCAAATAAATCCTAGGAACCACTCTTACCTGCACGATGCAGTCAACACCTGGGATATCCAAACCACGAGCAGCAACATCAGTACAGAGAAGAACACCACTTGAAAGACTTGTAAATGAAGCCAATGCTTTCTCCCTAGCTTGCTGGGAAGATAATAAAGTATTGTCAATAAGTAAGAATGAAACAACAGAAACAATAACTCAACTACGACAATATCATTTAAAACATGAATCTCAGCGAGAGACTTGACGTCATACTTGTTTCATTTGACCGTGAAGAGGGATTAACGAATGCCCCTTTAGAAGAGAAAGCCGTGGGAGAACAACTCCCCAGTAGTCAACCGAAGCACAAGTCATAAAGTAGCTGCACAAAGCCATTGACCATATATCAACTCCACTAACTGAATAGGTCCAAGGACAATTTATAGACAAAGACACCTTTGAAACTCACATTATAATTTTTTTGGATTTATACTTGACAAGAAGGTCAACTAACTGCGATGATTTCTTATCTGCATCACACTCCAGGTACTGCAAAACACAAATAAGAATCAGAAAGTGAAACACCAATAGATTGTACGAGTGATCTACTTAATTTTATGAGCCTCAATACCTCAATATACAAGCCCGAAGGTGTCTTAGAAGTGCTTGATTTTATTTGTACTTGAACTCCAACATGAACAGGATTCCTTAATCCAGCTTTGGCAAGCTCCTCAACAGCCTCCGTTTGTGTTGCTGAAAACAGACCAGTTCTACGTTGCTTTGGTAAGCGAGAAATAATTGAATTTATCTGCTTTTGAAACCCCATATCCAGAAGTCTGTCTGCCTCATCCAAAATCAAAACCTGCAACATCAAGCAATACAAACACAAACACTCACAAGTCTAAGCTCACATTGAGCTAAAACCCACAAAATTTGAAATGCGAGAAGGAGACAAGATAACTCTGGATCTGTTATCAACTTTGAAAGACACAACTCAAACAAAAAAGTTTGATTAGAATGCATACCTCAAGGTCACGGAAGTCCAACTCCTCCATTCGATCCATGATGTCAAGCATCCTTCCTGGTGTCCCAATCAATACATTTGCCCCATTCACCTCTATTTTCTTGATATCTTCTTTAACTTCAGTCCCTCCAACAAGAAGCACAGTCTTAACATTTGACAGGGTCGAAATAAAAGGCAGTGCTACATTGTATATTTGTGTGGACAACTCTCTGGTGGGTGACATTATTACCCCTAGCACCTGCCAAATAGTGAAGATAAACACAAGAATAAGCACACCTGACCTGATGAAGCCCCTACAGAGGCTACAGCTGATATTAGGACACCCATTAGGTTCCGCAGAGTAGGGTCTCCCTCCGTCATAAACTCATCATCGCAACCATTTTTACTTTTTAAAGTTCAGAGACTCAGACCGGTAATTATTCAAAATTACTATTATCAGATATTCAACAATTTGAGAATGGCCCACTCAAACTTTTAAAAGCGGCAAAGAATAACATAAGCGTAACTACAACTATAATTGTTTTAACACAAATTCTCATTGAAGACGGTCACTATCCGTCACAACCTGAAGACGGATAGTGCCTCTCTCACAATATGCAAGTGGCACTATCCATGGGTGCTCCATTTCTCCCCCACTTGCCCTCCCACTTGCCTTATTGTGAGAGAAACACTATCCGTCTCCAGCTTGACGCTTTTAAAGCAAAATCACACTTGATCTCACGTAAAAAAAAGGATTCCTACCTTCTACAAATTCGCTTTGTTGTTTTAAAGCAAAATCACACTTGATCTCACGTAAAAAAAAGGATTCCTATTTTCACTACACACTTAAAATACTTTAAGTTATATCCTAGAATAACAATCTTTCCGGCGTAGAGAACTCTCTCTCCCTTTTTTCGTATCCAAACAAAGATTTAATTAGCAATTCACCAACCAAATTTTCTTCGATTAGATTTTCGTTATAAGTCTATTACATTACACTAATAGAATCACCATAAAAAAAACTAACACTTGCAAAAAATATATCCAACACGAGAAAATCTTAATCTAACAAGTGTACCACATCGTCCATCGTATACCATGCCCAATGACAATAATAGAATTGATCATATTCTCCCTAAGTCTTAGAAGGATCACAAGAAAGGCTTCTTATTGGTTGGGGCGTACCATAATTATTCTTTTAGAACTGAATTGAATGAAGGAGAACCCACCAGAAAAGCTAGCTCAAAGGGTGGTAGAGCCCTTGTCCTATATAAATCCCACATCAACCCCCCATTTGATCGATATGGGACTCATGTCCCATACCATGCAATGGGATGGGTCCGTGACATTCGTCCCTTCTTCAGGACCAACGTCCTCGTTGGGTCACGGCTGGCTCTTCCAGGCCACCCACTCCGAGGTTGGCTCTGATACCATTGATATAGGACAAAGGAGAACCCACCCCAAAAGCTAGCTCAAAGGGTGGTAGAGCCCTTGTCCTATATAAATCCCACATCAACCCCCCATTTGATCGATGTGAGACTCATGTCCATACCATGCAATGGGATCAGTCCGTAACATTCCAATTACAAAATTACGAGTATTAAACTCCTAAGCCTGTCCGGAAACAAGCTACAGTATATACAACTAGCGACGAAACGAAGGCTGGCTAAAACGACAGTTTTAGTAAGTTAAAATTGTCGATTCTGTTTCCGAGTTTACCTTATTAAATTACCAATCCTCGACACCGATTACAACAAAATAAAAAGAATTCCGTAAACAAAGTGAACGAAAGCAAACCTTGTGAGGTTTAAGGGGAGTAGAAAAGCGACGGAGAATTTCGACAAGAGGAACAACAAAAGCTAGGGTTTTGCCTGAACCGGTAGCGGCATCGACCGCGACATCTTTGTGTTTGAGCAGCGGGGGTATAGTGGCGGCTTGAACCGGCGTGCAAAAGTGAAAACCGCAACGGTCTAATGCTTCGAGAACCTGGTCGGATAAAGCCGGTACGAGCTCGGAGAAAGGGGTGGTTGTTAGAGCTCTGTTGGTGTCGTCGGTGGTTTCCGCCGCCGCCGCCGCCGTGGTTTTCATTTTGCGAGGGTTGGTGACTTGGTGGTGGATGTTAAAAGGAAATGTGTAAAGCCTTGTCGATGGTTTTAATAGGGGTCAATTTTAGGAGGGATTAAAATTAGGTTTAGGCTCGGGTTTTCGGCCCGAAATAATATCACTGAACTAAATTAAAATATCAAATTGAATGAAATATAGTTGAACTAGACTAAAATAAACAGATTTATAAAATCGGTTTAAAAAAGTTTATATTTTATAGGTTTAGTTAAGTTCAGATTTTATAACTAACTTCACAAAAGTTCAGCTTCTATAGGTTCAAATCTTATAAGTTCAGTTTAGAAAAGTTTAAATTTTATAAATTCAATTCAGATTCTATAAGTTCAATTCATTTTAGTTAAGATCTCATAAGTTAAAAAAAGTTCAAATCTTATGAGTTCAGTTTGGAAAAGATCAGATCCTATAAATTTAGTTCAGAAAAATTTAGCAAAATTTAAGTCCAAAAGAACAAGGTCGTGTGTCCATAATTCCATTCATGTCCTCAAATATTTTGTGACGATATTTTAGTAATGCAGATTATTGTTTAAAACGAGATTTGTACAATGTTTGAGGACATGGTTCTAAACGGAATTTTTAAACAAGATAAAAATAAAAATGTTCAAGTACCATCAACGAGTGATTTTTTTTTGGGAATTTTGTACATATGACATTATCCTTCCTCAAATGTTAACGTATACCTTCAGTTATTAAAAACATCTAATATACCCTTAAATTCAAAGATTAATTTTAAAATATCCAAATTATTATAATTGAGGGTCTTTAAAGGTTCAATTCTATTCCAAAAATTTGTATATTGGCTTGATGGCCTCCATCCCGGTTCATTGTTGTCATTTTCATTTTAGGGTATACCGCTTATTTGATATCATTTTCCACATTTGGTAAATTTACACAAGTGAACATGTGACTATGTGAGATAACCTTTTTATTTATCATTATTTGTCTCATCCCCAAACGAATAAATAACAAATGATCATGACGGAGAATATATATTACTGAAGTTGCGTAATTTGGATAAGTAATAAACTAAAATTCCATTGAAATTTAATAGTTAAAATGAAAGTGTATATATATAACTAACGCAAAAAGGAATTGAGAATGTTTGTAAACATTGTTTTACAACTGTTTGTAATAGAGTATTTGTAATATCCCGTGTTAATTGAAGGGTCGGTTGATAAGTTAAAATGATTAGTGTTTAAATGGACTAAAAGTATTACTCAGTACTCATATCAATAAAGTGCACTTTCTTTCTAAAAATCCGTGATAAAAACTACACGGTTAAGCGTGCTTGTTTGGGAATAGTCTTAGAATGTGTGACCTCACGAAGAGGTTATTGAGATGTGCACGAGTGAGGAAAGGACCCGTGTTGATTTGTGTGCCAAGTACACAGCTTGTCGAGCTACCGCAAGTAACCACCCCCGGCTCAATGTTTGGTGGTTAGGGTTGTGCATAGGTAAAAATCGGAATAGAATTGTCAAAAGTCCATATTAGAACTGGATTGGACTGCAAAATTTTCGAACCAGGACTGGAAAGGAAAATTTTCGGACCATAATCGGACCGAAATTTGTCTTCACATACCAACATTTTCAAATTCCGATCCAAAAATCCGTTTCGTTGGACCGGAATAAATGGGTCTACAATATTTTTTTTAATTAATATTCTAAGAAAAAAACAAATCCCAATAATTTCGATCTTTTCAGTCCGGACCGAAAATCAGAATCTTGAACAGAAGACTGGGCCTGGATTTTCTATTCCCGTTCCGATACGGTAGATTTCCTAGTTAGGGAGTTACAACATTATACAGTCATAACGATTCTAACTGCGTTTATATATATCTTTTATAATTTTTGAGTTATATTTTAATTTTTTGATAAAATACAACTGATTGTATAATTTAATTTGGGAGAATGTTTGGGTGCCAAAGGCGATGATTAGTTGGGCAGCAACAAAAAAACTCGGCTTGGGCAAGCACAACCAGCTGGGCTGGGTCAAAATTACATGATTCTCGACTAGCTAACGGCCTTCCAGTAGACATGTCGGCCTTTTTTTATTTCAACAAAACTTGTATGAGACGATTGCATATAATTTTATCGTAAAACATTATCTTTAAGTAACCATTTTTACTCGCTATTGAGTTTGTGTTTAGTTCCATTTTACAATTATATTAGTGTAAAATCGTCTTACACAAGACTAACCTTTTTATTTTGGCCTACTCAAACACCTAAGCATCAGAAACTAAAGAGTCGAACCATGTGAGCTGCACTGTCTTTGGATAATTTTATCATTCTAGTTTCGCACTAACGGGCTGTTAAACGGTCAAATATTTGCATTTGACACGATTAAATTGATGTCTCGAAAATAATAATTATTATTGCGCTCTCAAAATTTATTGATTTTTGTATGATTAGGATTTATGTAAAATCAGTTTTATAAAAAATTATTGTAAAGGTAATTATAAAAAACAATGACGACTTTATTTCAATACCCTTCTAGTAATTAAGCTTACATGTATTTTTTCTGAGTTTTTAAAATTTTCAAGTTATATTTTGTTGGAAATAGGGGCTTGTTTTGCTAAGTTCTTTTTCTTCCAATTGTCCCACATTGGTAGAGTGGAGTGAGTTTTATGGGTTTACATAACCCCTCACTTCATACCATATCACTAGTGGGTCTTGGGAGTCTTTTGTAAAGGCTTGTGAGATGCTTAATTCAGCTCACACGCGCGCCCGTGCCTTGCCCGGATACGGATTTGGGATTTGGCAATCGCCCGCGACGGGCTGTGCCTATCTTTATGGGCCGCGTCTGAGTTTTGTTGTGAGGTAATTTACCATGTGCTGAATTGGTAAGTCAAAGTGTCTGTTAGAGGGCGAGATTTTTACTCCCCACTTCCAGTTTTGACTACTGATTAACAAGAGTCGGTTTCAGGCTCTTATTTCAGCTATAAATAAGAGCCTATTCAGCACATCAAAATCAGAACAACACTCATACATTTCTCGCCTTTCTTCTTCTGATTCTCTAAAATTTCTGGGTAAAGATTATTTCAATCGTTCCAATGCTCTCAGTCTCGAGTGGGCGTGCCTGAGTGCAGTAGTGTAAATCTTTGGGAACTACCGGTCATTTGCTGATCGCCACCACAGTCGTACCGGAAAATAGTTTTCAAGGCAGTGGCTTCTTTCCACGGCACTACAAATTTCCTGTTTGGTATTTATGATCATATTTTACATTGTTACTGCATTTACATTCGGATAACAATTTGAAAACTATTTGTTGCTGTAACAATGTCTGTCATGTCGAAAATTGTTCCTGATC
>VHZZ01000151.1:238756-253375 GCA_009801015.1 Silene noctiflora
AAGGGCTTGTTTGGTTGACATAGGGGAATTAAAGTTCCCGGGAACTTCAAGTTCACATGAATTTCCAATTCATGTGAATTTCCAAAAAGTGTTTGATTTGCATGTGGGAAGTTAATTCATGTGAGAACTTCCAATGACCAAAGGGGCTTGGTGAGTGACTTCCCACATAATGGAGGAAGTAGATTCATGTGCGAAGTTCTATTTCCCGTGATTTTGGCAACCAAACAACATCATGCTTTTACACTTCCTAGGAAGTTTAAGATCCCATGATTTTAATGGGCAACCAAACAAGCCATAACTAAACCATTTCACTTGAATTCTTGAATGTGTACATTTTTACTTTTGTGTAAAAACTGCACTTGATGACAGACCAAATCGCGAATTTTAGTAAGTGAGGCCGTTATATATCGGTGCAAATTCCCTGTTTCATTTTATGTCTCAACTTATGCCCCATTACTTCTCCTACTGACACATAAGCCCAATATATATTATTACCATTTTTATTATCTTATGTGTAATGTGTCAAAATCTTAAGGTAATGAGACACAAGATGAGACATAAAAGTGGGACAGGTGATCTCAACTGGTTATATATATGACAGAAAATATTGTCATCGCACATCCCGTTCATTATAATTTTCAGCATTAGTAGTTTTTCTATCTCCTTTTTTTCACAACAACAACAACAACATCGAAGTCTTAATTCCAAATAATTCGAGGTGACTGACATGAATAAATATGAAAAAAATAACCGTGTATAGTTTAATAAAATGGGGGGAGTATATAAAGTCATAAAGAGGCTAAATCGAATAAATTTAGCATCAATTGACAATGTCGTGGTTAGATGCGGACTTGGGCCGAACGAGAGCTAAGCTGGCATAATTTTTTTTTCCATAGACATGCAGGTTCGTGGGCTAAGTCTTTATATGTTTTGGAAATTACATTGTCCAAGCCCGTTTTGTTAGCGCTCCAGACGGAATGGGTTTAGGGTTGTCCCGTCCATGAACAACTCTACTCCACCTCGAATGTTTTAATAAAAATAGAAAAAAAAAGTGTAGAGAGTTGCTAAGGCAACGTATGATGTAGTAGAAGTGAAAACAAAGAAATCAAAACAAAATGATGTTGAAATATCACCCAAAGAATATTCACCCTCACCTATATTTGGTTGCTACGGCCTACGGTATCCTTGAAATGGCTGGATGGATGTGGGACTAATTATGATGTTCCCACTTCGTTTTCCCATCTCTTCACTTTGAAGGCAAGCAAACCATGTCATGTCTTCATAATGAGCTTCATCACTCCCCTTCAAGTAAAACAATAAGTCTCCCTTGTGACGGGTATATCCGTCACAAGCTTATGACGGGTTAAGTATCTCCCACTTGTGTAGATAAGACAAGTCTAGGGAATCACTAAGTGTTTGTCTTTACCTATTCAAGTGGGTAATATTTGACCCGTCACAAGCTTGTGACGGATATGTCCGTCACAAATGAGAATTTGTGCAAGTAAAAAGGGGAAAAAAAGTTTGATTAAAATCTTCGAGATTTTCAAGTTTACGTTATGCCATTACTGGTTAAGCTTGGCTGAGATTTTTTACCTCTTAACTGTAAATCTTAACTCTGCCACTGCCGGGCCTATCACCTCACGTCCCCCGACCATTGTTGCCAGACTCGCGATTCGATCCAACGATTCTACGATTTTACGATCCGAAAATGCTTGACCGATCCTGGATTCTACGATTCTATCAGGGTTGTAGAATCTTAAGATCCTATTAATTTGAAAATTTCTAGAGATGGGATAATAACACGATCCTACGATTTTACGATCCGATTCCATAATAAAAATATTAATATATATTATTATGTAATGACACCGTAAAACCGAAATTTCGTGTAAGTTATAGAAACATGTTCATACAATGGTACTAAAACCATTAATTAACAATATTTTATGAATAAATATTAATAAATAAGTGTTTTTATCTTCAATTATATGTTTTTACTAAATAAAAAATTATATTTAGTGAGTTTGTAGAATCTTGCGATTCTACGATCCGATTCTAGCGATTCGATCTTACCTTTCTCATCGATCCAAAATAGAATCCCGATCCTAACAGCATTGCCCCCGACCAATCATTGCTCCTCCTCGTAAGTTAGAAATAGTTCCAGCCAATATCATTTACATTTACTATATAGTACGAAGTAAACAAATTGTACTCCGTAGCTAGCATTGTTTGAGACTTAAACCTCAAATTAGCATGTTAACATTTCAAGTTTTCAGCCATTAAATTGCTAATATTTATTGATTAGATGGATCGATAATAATAAACGTTATACGGAGTATCATATACAAAATGGTATTCATCATTTAAAATGTTTATTAAAATTTAAGGCATTATAGAAAAACTCAAAAATAAAACACAGCTTCGCTTTTAATAGAAAAAAGTATGTAGACCGACAATTACTTTTCTAGTATTTTTTACTTCATAGTACATTTTTGTAGTGAAAAAAATTTGTGCACCAAACAACAAAATTCTGCGTCTGATTACTATACTACCATCTTAAAAGAGACTTATTAAATACAAACATGACATCAAAGTCTTTATAATATTTTCTCAAGATATAAATTACTAATTACAAAGGCCTCGTTTGGTTGCTTGTTGGAATACATCTCCATCGAAATATCGAATTCATGAGAATTAAGTTCCCACATGAAATTCACGTGAATTAGCTAAATCCGTTTGGTTGCCGATGTAGGAATTCAATTACCTACATTATGGCAAAAAAGCAACCAAACAAGTTCTCATTTTGTAAATCATGGAATTTTTTAACTCACATGATTTATAACGGGCAACCAAACGACGCCTAAATAAAACAAAAAATCTACCTCTCCATGATATGTTCAAAGTGGAAAGAGAGATACAAACTATCAATATACCGAAACTCAATACTACTCGATAACAGACCCTATCACTTCCTATCCCAACCAAGTTTTCAACAAAAAATACCAATTTGTTCACAAAAAACAAACCTAGTAATTGTAACTGATAATTTGTGATTCACCTAATTTAAGTATAAAATGATTTCATTTCCTTCCCACTCGTTATACTTGAAATTTCATACTCTTTTCCTCACCATTCCCCAACCAACTCCACCTCTGCGCCCAAATCCCAAAAAAACGCCCGCCCGCCCGCCCAACAAACAAATATTATTAAAAAAAAAACAAGAAAAGCAAGGCGATGAAGGTGACTACTTCACCATCATCATCACCGATTAATTCGACGGTCCGAAAAAATCGACTAGTTTCACCGTTCGTCTTTACCCTTCTTGCCTTCATCATATTTGTTGCAATTTTGTACGGTCAGGATTTATCCTGCACTTTTTCTTCAAGTTTTGATCAAGGTCTTGATCACGTTGTTGGTGGTGATTCTCGTGTTACCCGTAATTCCGTTACTAATAACTTCGGTTAGTCTTATTCTATTACTCTTCATGCATTCATATTAATGTGTTTCAATTTCCATTTTGCGTAGCGGGTCTCTGATAGATGAATTGTCTCAACCAAAACCTTAAGGTGATGGTTGAGGCCCAAGTATTATAAATATTCCTATTACGCTCCCTCACTCAAATGCCAATTGGGCTTGAAGAGTGGTTAGTGCACAGGCTCCCCCGTACCATGTGCTGAGGTTCCACTTCGTGGGTTTTTGAGGAGTTTTGAGGTTGTCAGGATTCAAATTTGGCTCTGATACCAACCATCTCAACCAAAAGCTTAAGCTGATGGTTGAGGCCCAAGTATTATAAGTATTCCTATTAGTCTCCCTGCTAGTCCCTAGTTCCGCCACTGTATATATATTTTTTTTCCCTATTGGGTTGCGAATGTCAGCTGTGAAGAATGACTTCAGCCCATATAAATGTCATGGGCGAGTTTTTACATTAGATATGAAAAAACAAATTGTTTTTTTTTTTTTCTTTCTGGGTACGAATGAGGGTAGGCCCTGAAGAATTAATTATTCGCTATTACACGAGGAATAGCAAACCCCAAAAATATCCTCCCGAAGAATGGAACGAAGATCATGGAATATCTAGGTGTGTAGCTATAGTACTTGCTCGCACGTCGTGATTTGCCAGGAAGTATGTTCCAGCTTGACCAACCACTACTTCTCCCGAATTAAGTCTTGACATCGTTTGACTATGAACTTCAGGCTGTTACTCACCAACTGTTCCTCCTTGATAATAAATCGGTGAAATTATGTGTTAATCGATTCTTTACGTTTTGCCAATTGGTTATAATAAGTTGACATTATTTTGAACTAATGAGACGGATTTTTCCTTATTTGGCATAGACCCGATTTCTTAGATTTTAAGCTAATTACGGCTCCCGCTATTTTAATTATTTGTTTATATATGATTAAAAATCCTCGAAAGAATGTGAGGATTTGTAGAAATATAAGAATGTGGATAAGTGTTATGTAGTGACAAGTTGTTAAAATTGTCATATATGGTGGACAAATGAAAATCATCAATAGATTTATTATGTGATAGGATTGGGTATACAAGTCAAACATACTTGACCCTACGTATAATGAAGGCTGCCTCTAATTGAAATCAAAGCGTCTTGTTGGGACGGACATTATCTGTCACAAGCTGAAAATGAATAGTGTCCCTCTCACAATAAGGCAAGTGAGAGAGAAATAGAGCCCCCATTATCCGTCTTCAGTTTGTATTGGAAATTTGTGAATTGAAATTGAGGTTGAGATTGTCGTACGTCCAATAATAGATTCATGCTAGTTATCCACCTTTAGTAGGTAGGTGAGTGGTTCGATAATGAATTTGAGTTGTCGTGTTTTGTTTTAGCTGAATCAAAGAAGAATAAAAAAGACGGCGGATCGAGAGGAGGGAAGAAGAAAAAATCGCTACCGTTTGCGGTCGGGAAGACTGACGAAGGGTGTAACATATTTGACGGGAGGTGGGTATGGGATAAGGAGAATAAACCAATGTATGAAGAATGGGAGTGTCCTTATATTCAACCTCAATTAACTTGTCAAGAACACGGTCGTCCTGATCGAGATTATCAATTTTGGCGTTGGCAACCTAATGATTGTGATCTACCTAGGTAAGTAGCTTCCTTGTTTATTATTTCGTAGAATTTTATGTCACGGAGATTTTTTTAGTAAAAGCGGTATTGGTGTGAATTATTTTTCTTTAAAGCGTTCGCAAATTTAAGTGACAATCAAATCATTGGTAAAAGAATCGAGTTTAGGTAAAACTAACACTAAACACATGACCACATTGTAAGTGTGGATCCATTTTAATTGAATAGTTTTGACTTTCGACAGTTTGACCTCAACCACATAACAATATTTTTTGAGTTTAGGTAAAACTAATATTAAAGAATAAAAGGCAAAGATCCTAATTAAAGAAACGGTTGATCTTCCTTAAGACGGTTATAAAATCGATAGATAAATTACATAAGTACTTGTGTGGAATTGTGGAACACATTTTGGCACCCCATAACTTGATTAACACAAATTGTCATTGAAGACGGACACTATCCATGTTCAGCTGGTGACGGATAGTGTCCGTCATAAGCAAGACGCTTTGATTGATTAATTGTAACTCCATTGTTCATTGCTATTATACCTCTTGGCTTATGTGTGTTAATATGAACCAAAACATAAAAATGTAGGTTCAATGCAACCATGATGTTGGAGGCACTCCGAGGGAAGAGAATGCTCTTTGTTGGCGATTCCTTAAACCGGGGTCAGTTCGTTTCCATGGTTTGCCTTCTTCATAGATTGGTACCTGAAGATGAAAAATTGATGGAGGACTCCTATGATTCATTGACAGTGTTCAGATTAAAGGTTAATTAATTACATGGTCAACATTTCATCTTCATTCTGATAAAAAAGTTCTAAGTTGTGACCTGATATAACCCAAATTCTCATATGAAACCGTCTCATAATAATAATAATAAGGTTATTGTGAGACATGTCCTAGATAATGGAAAGGGTAGGTAGTCGGTTTCAAGCTAACGCAGTATGATACTGAGACTGGCTGATGTTGCGATTTCAGGAGTACAATGCAAGCATAGAGTTCTATTGGGCGCCTTTCTTGCTTGAATCAAACTCCGACAATGCTGTTGTGCACAGAATAGCAGACAGAATTGTTCGCAAAGGATCTATTAAAAAGCATGGGGATTTCTGGAAAGGAGCTGATATTATGGTATTCAACACCTACCTTTGGTGGATGACTGGCCTGAAGATGAAGATATTGTAATGCTCCTGATTCTTTTTCAATTAACTTGTTTCATGATTCTTCGGAATGACGGGTCTGGTGGGGTGAGTCGAATGAGGTAGGTCTGATGGGGTGGGTCGAGTGTTAGGGTCTGGTGGGAGAGTGAAATGATAGTCAGGTAGCATAGTCATTCACAATGAAATTAGTTTCAAAGCAATTGGAAGCTTTCAGTAAATCAGTCACAGCATTATGATGAAAAGATAAATGACTTTCACGAAAATCACAGCCTTACGCCCTTATACTGTACGCTGTAAGGCAAATGGCAGAGAGAAAGGTTTGGATGCGTCTTTACCTGTGTTAACTACACTGAGAGGTTGTTTTTGATGACCTCTATTGAACATTTCTCCAAGAATTGTCTAAAAACTTGTATCTTCATAGAACGAAAAAATGACATTCAGTTTCTTTTGGCTTTGTTTCAATATAATTCAGAACCGAAAAAAACCAAGTTTTTAGCTCCCTTGAAGACGGAAAAATTGAAGCTTTAGTGAACCAGAGGGAGTATGCTTGTTATTATGCTGATTGAATGCTTATTTTCTTTCAGGAAAGGGTCATTCCAAGATGCGGAGCAGGAAATCGAAGAGCTCTCGACTGAGGACGCTTATAGGATGGCAATGAAGAGCATGTTGCATTGGGTTCAGAGAAACATGGACCCTAAGAAGACTAGGGTGTTCTTCACTGGCATGTCACCTACTCATGGAAAGTAAGTTCACTTGCAATCAAAAAGAAAACCGTGTTTACTGTTTGCAGGAATTTGGTCTAGTTTCTAGCCCCGTCAGTCTAGAACAAACCTCAGTACTCCGTATTTTTTAGTGATAAACCAGCAACTGTTTGAAAACCGGGACTTACCAGCAAGTTTTAAAAGATGTCCCAAGCTATGTTGCTTTGGCTTGACTGTGGTCTGTGGGTGTCGGATACAGGTACATAGCAACATATTTAGTGTTGGCCCGCCATAAGTCCATGATTCAAATTTTAACATACAGACTCCGTTCCTAAATCAATGATTCGAGCAAGGATGCGTTTTCAAACAAATTACCGCGACTCCTCACTAGAACAAGTGTCAGAATAATAAGTGACAGTTAACGATTCCATACTTGCATCCTTAAGTGCTGAGTCGGACAATGGTTAACCCGACACCAAGAGTGACGAGTCAAATTAATGTAGGTCTTAAGTGGCTAAATAATTCACAAAATAGTCGTGATTGATACTACGACACTTGCTGCTTGGTAGAACAAAAGAAAGATGAACTACTGATTTCTGTCCTTAACTAGTAGGTCTTAATGAAACAATTTTTTTGATATTTTGACAGAAGTGAAGATTGGGGTGGTGAACCTGGTAACAACTGTTATAATGAAACAACAATGATAGAAGATCCAGAATACTGGGGCTCAGATTCGCGCAAAACCATCATGAAAGTTATAGGTGAAGAGTTCAGTAAGACAAAGGTGCCTATATCATTTCTGAACATCACTCAGTTATCAGGTTACCGGAAAGATGCGCACACACAAATTTACAAGAAACAATGGAGCCCCCTGACCCCACAACAGGCTGCGGACCCTAAGAGTTATGCTGATTGTGTGCATTGGTGTTTGCCAGGCCTTCAAGATACCTGGAACGAGTTTCTTTTCGCTAAACTTTTTTATCCTTAACCCAGTCTTAGGTGAAAATGGAGTTTTCATGGGACTTGGATATTAAGTTAATCCGAGGTTGGCTCGTGGATGAAAGCGTCCCTAGGAGCTGAATTTTTTGTGTTTATTTGAAAAGCGAGAAGATGAATTGGCGGCATGGAGAGCGAGGTTTCTTGTAAACATTATGATGAATATAGATGTGAAAAAAATATGCTGATTCAAATTTGATTAAATCTTTGGAACTGCTCATGTAATGCAAAGAACTGCTGAAAAAAAAAGAGCATATATGGCAAGGCATGTTCAAACAATCAAACCGATATATCAATGCTAATCTATAGTACTGATTTGTTAGACACAGTAACTTTGGTATGATATCGCGTTGTTTTCCTAAGTTGCATTTGGGCGGTTTTTTGCTTACACGGTTGTTGCCTGAACTGATGCAGACATGCAGTTCAAATTTCCTGCATAGTTGCATGTATTGATCTAACCAAAGTCGTGCAAGTTCACACAAAGAGTAAGGGTGAAACTTGAACTGAAGCCTGAAGGTAACCGGGTTGCACAACTCTGCACTCTGCACTCTGCACTCTGCAGTCTGCACAGCTTACCGTTATGTTCATGATTTTTCAATAATTTATAGACATGGCAGTGGCTGGCACTGCACTACATGATGGTAAAACTGGCTGTCTCTGATATTTTCGATCTTATTTTGTTTATTTCCAAACTTCCGCCATTCTAGAGGTTCGAACACGAGACACTGTATTACTTTTACAATTAAATCAGGAGTGCTACTGATATACTCCGTCTTAAAGTTTAAAACCACAATTTATAACATACGGAGTACATTTTTTGCAAGATGATTTTATATTCGGGACAAATAGTATTTTCTAAATGCAATTCTCGTGTCATTGTAATTTTCATGACCCTTACATGAGGAAAAAAAATCTTCTCCATTTCCTTTTCGGCCTTTTGTGATTTTGTCCACTTCCTCTCACAAGATTTATTATACGGAGTATTATATATCCTAATTTTTCTCATTTGCCCTTTTATTTTCAAGTAAATTGACAACAAATCAATTAAATTTAGAGTTAAATCCGAAACATTAAAAGATAATGGACCTCTATTCTGAAACGAGAATCCTTACGTGTTATCTTATCTACTTTGGAAAATTTGTATATTTAATTTTTATCCTTAAACTAAATAAAAAAAATCACAAGTTCCAACTTGAATAGTTCAATAAATCTACAGAACACTGCTCTAGGAGGATTTGATTGGATTCAAAAGTACTGCTTTGTGAGTAGTTTTATATGCTCATGTTAACTATCCTTAAACTTTGCTAACCAACCCCTAAACCATTAATTCATAAGAAAATGAGACGGTTTTACATACAACACAATTTCTCCTCAACTATATTCATATGAAGTGAATTAATGGCTTGTGATGATTTACATCTGATTAAAATAATATTAAATATAGTGTTGTAAGACGTCACAATTAAATGACCATCACAATAATATGACTCGGTCTATAAATTAAGCATGTGACCGTCACAAGAGAGAAAATGTAGAGTATTAATATGATTCAAAGTAGACCTGTCAAAACTCGACCCAACCCGAAAACCTGACCCACCCGACCCATTTTTTAGGGTTACAAACCCGATTTTTTTTGACCCGTGACCCTTTTGACCCGAACTCGAAATGACCAGTTATTTTAGGGTCGAGACCCGATCCGAACGGGTCGACCCGATCCGAACGGGTCGACCCGTTGGGTCAAAGATAAATCAAGATTTTTATTAAAATATTAATATTTATATATTATATTTGAAAAAAAAATGTTTTTTTATTATTAAAAATTACAAACATAACTAAAAAGTCAATTTTATATAACTTTTACAATACTTGATAATAAAATAATTATTAAAAAAACTTTAATTTAATAATTATGTCAATATAATTAATGTAAACGTTGAATATGATTAAAATATTAATTTTAAATATGTTTTATGTTTTAAAAAATTATTTTTTTAATTTAAAAAATAGATTAAAAAAGACGTTAGAAATTATTTCTTAACCCATATACTGATCCTAACACGACCCGTATTCGACTCGATCCGGAACCCGACCCGTTTGACAGGTCTAATTCAAAGGTATGCATCATTTAGATACATCCACTTGCATATCAAGTTGCAGTGCAAACAAGAAGCAAGCTGGAGTATAATTATGTTGGCAGACAGAGAGTTGAGATTAGCAACTTGATTCCTTCATTCTCTTCTTTATTTCCACTTTCCTTTTTTGTTCTCGTTCTCCTTATTTATTCTCTTCTTTTTCAACAACTTGAGTAGCATTGGTGACAGAACACGTGCTAGCACAAATTCTCATTTGTGACGAATACTTTTCGTTAAAAGTTTGTAATCTCTTATATAATGTAAGTGGGAGAGCGAGTGAGACATCACAAGCGAGACTAATTGATGTGCTAGTGGTTGTTACTTTCTCCCTCCGTACCAGACGAAAGGTAACATTGACTTTTTCACATTTGTCGAGACACGTTTTGCAATGTGAATATCTTTAGTTACACATTATTAAAAATATAAAAATTTTATATTCTTATAGCATTCATGACGATGAATTAAACAAGATCTCATATTCCTATATTTTGTCTTATAGATTAAGAATAATATCGAAGATTCCGTATGACCATGAATAGTGCCAAAAAGTCAATATTACGTTTCGTCTGGTACGGAGGGAGTATATCATTATATGGTCTTGTTTTTTTAGATTGAATGAGACTAAGCTGAACTGAATTAATTGAGTTGAAATGATTTGAATCGACTTATTAACCTGAAGTAAGATAAACTGAAATGAAATTTGTTAAGATAAATATGACTGAAATAAGCCGAGCTGAATTGAACTCATGGTGAATTGACTTATTTGGACGGTGTATATAGAAGTATATTATTATTGCATACAAAACTCATGGTGAATTGTTTCACTACTTCCACAATAGACTAATTATAATGTACTCAAAAGCGTTTGATTCTAATAGAAATAAATATAATAATTGAATCTCAAGTATTATCTTAAAGTTTTGGTTGAGATAGTTCATCTATCATGATATCAGAGCCTTTGTAATTAAATGTTACGGGTTAATGGAACGCTTATTTAGGATAAAAATATGAAATACTCGCTTATTAAATCATAATCAAACTGCTTTACGATTTCTGTAATTTCTTACATAATCGATTCTCCATGTTACTTTTGGCTTGATTCCAAGAGTGAAGGGTAAATAATAAACCGGTCAATATTCGTGGGAAGTAGTTCATATGTTGTTTATTGCATCATGCATGACCTCTACGTACATACTCCCAGCAAGTGCATGTCAACTGTTATATCAGCCTGTCTTGCTTGTAAGGTCACAAGCTTGTAACGTGTTCACACACGTCACAAATGAGAATTTGTGATGTTATATATATATGGAGCATTTTGCTTTCGATATCTTAAATGAGATTAGTCATATTGACTATATAGTCCTACTTTTCGAGTGCAGATGTACAGTATTCAACTTTACTACTTAAACCCGTGAAAAAAAAAAATGCACGGGTGACTTTTAAATCCGTACAAAAAAATACATGAATTAATGTTATTATTAGAATTAAGTCGAATAAATGTAGTAATAGTAAAAATTACTCTCAGGCCAAATAAATTTTAGCCCAATCTCCGATTATACTTTGTCTGAATTTCTTATTTTACTCTTGAGCCAAATAAACTTGACAAATTATGTAAAATGTTTGGTTTTGTAATATTTTGATTTTTCATATTTTTCCCCGAATTATTTTATATTCGTATGTTTTTTTTTATATTATATTAATAAAGAGTTGTGAAATTTATTGACTACTAATGAAACAACAAAAATTCTAAGGTCTGTACAAGAATATCGTACACCTTAGCCAATGAGATGCCTTAACTTTTATTTTATTAAGATCATGTTTTATTATTTATGGAGAATTTATTCAATTTTAATATTCTCATTGGGTAGGGTGTACAATCACATGGTACACCCGGTGTACCCAAGAATTTATCAACAACAAAGTTTCATAATTAGAATATTAGAATAAGAAATAAAGAAGAAAGAGAGTAATTAATCTTTGTAAAGATTATGGGGGACCCTACATCTTCAACTTCGTTTCTCAATTCTTAAATTTCAACAACCAATAGGAGAAAGCTAAATGTTTTAGCTTTTATAGATAAAAGATTACCAACTTTGGTTGCAGATGTACAATATTCAAGTGCATGTCAACTATTTGAATATTGAGAGGAAGTAGTGAAAATAATAGAAGTAACTGTGAGAGTGGTGAAATTATTAATATTAATACGGCAGTAGTGAAAGTAACAATAATTACGGCGGAAGTAATGAAAGTAACAGTAGTAATAACGAATGTTATAAAAGTAAACAATATTAACAACAAAAGAAAGTATATACGAATAATAAGGTAACTAATCGTTTCAAGTAAAATATTAATAACGAAAGTAGTGAATTTATTTCATAATTTATTTCATCGTAATTTTAAGATATGTCATAGAAAAATATATTAATGATAGATTTATGAATTATGCAACTTTAATGTAGTTTTATTTAATCGAACATAAATTTTAATGCTAAATAAAGGTAGCTCGGGCGGAGCCGGACACCAATACTAATAACTCTCTAATTTTAGTTCCAATTTTGGACTAATAGGTGATTATCATTTATCGTGCCATGTGTGAATTTATCTAATACTCCATCCGTCCCAGTCATTTATTTTTTTATTCCATTTTAAAGTGCGTGTGTTCATCAATTATGTACCTTTTTATTTTGAGATGATAGACAATTTGATCTTTCATACTTAATTTGGTTCATTTATCATCCAATAATTGATCTCCTCCACTTCTCTTGTCTTTGTGTCAAAACAAAATAATCGGGACGGAAGGAGTAACTGTCTTTAACATGTTTTTACCGACTTTTTTTTGCTATAAAAAACGTATGAGTAAATGTATAGGAAAATTTTATATCGATTTTGACACATCAACAGTTCTTCTATAAAAAGATTTTACACAATTATTATCGTAAAACCATACTATCTACTTAATTAACACCAATAAAATTACTTCCCACTACTTACCGTAAACGTAAAGTATTACAAGTGGTTATTCAAGTGAGGGTTGTTGCCTAAAACTAGAAGAAAATGAAGGGCAAAAGTCTTAAATAACAAAGCGTATCTTGGTTGAGACTTGAGACGGACATTATCCGTTTTCAACTTGTAACTGATAGTGCCTTTTATAATAGGGCAAGTGGAGGGAAAATGGAGCGCCACATAAATAGTGTCACTTGCATATTATAAAAGGGTACTATATATCCGTATTCAGCTTGTGACGAATAATATCCAATCTTCAACGTGCTTAAATAAACTACGTCCAATTGGTACCTTTTTTTGTATGCAACTTGTTTACCCACTTGCCCTTCCGGCGTAAGGCCCCCCAGATAAGATCCCTCCTCTTCTCCCATTCTTTCCAATTTCCTTCAAACTCTCTAAACCAACTAATCTTCTCTCATAATAATCTCCCTTATTTCTCTAAAAAAAATCTTATTGATTTAAGAAGCCGATTTTAGTGTCTCATTTTCTGCTTTGTACTAAGAGCAAAGATGTCTCCGACTGTCCAGCTACGGACTTATAYGACCACAACCACGACCGCGACCACATATATAACCAATACATCACCATCTGTTATYGAAACAATGGCGGCCGAGATAATACCCTCACTAGCTCATGATCTAACCCGGGAGCTCTCTCGCTCTCACCCGTCSCTAGACAGGCAAATGGAGATCATAGCCCGATACCACAACCACGAGGTAGGGCCCAACCAGTGTTGTTCGGTCGTGGTCAAGCATATCGCTGCCCCAACCCAGATCGTCTGGAGCATAGTAAAGCGGTTCGACCAGCCACAGACGTACAAGCGCTTCCTCCGCAGCTGTCGACTGATMGCAGGCGACGGAGCCCAAGTGGGCTCCCTGCGGGAGGTCCACTGTGTGTCGGGTATCCCCGCCGCTTTCAGCACCGATCGGTTAGAAGTGCTGGACGAGGAATCCCACGCGATAGGTTTCCGTATAGTAGGCGGGGAGCACCGACTCCACAATTACCGCTCTGTCACCACGGTCCACCCCTCGTACCCGTCCGCGGGTAGCGAGGAGGAGACCGTGGTGGTAGAATCATACGTAGTAGACGTACCACAAGGGAATAATAAACAAGAGACGTGTGTTTTTGTAGACACTATCGTACGTTGTAACTTGGAATCTCTAGCTAACTTAACCGAGAGAATGGCTAGATCATCTTCAACATCGTCTTCTGTATCGATTAAATCTTCATCTTCTTCTGTTGTTACCTCATCTTCATCATGTAAAGTATCATGAAATTTTTTTAGAGCTAATTTATATTCATATCATTGTTTACGTGCCTTATTTAAATTACGAATCTCTTTAGTATTCTGTTAACATTGCATTATATTTAAGTTATTTAATTAGGTGTGATTATGTTTTTATAAAAAAGTTTCACTAAACCTAAGTCAAGAAAATTTAGAAAAAAAATATGGAAAATGAGATGGCGCCACCCGGTGGCACCGAAATTGAGTACCACCGGGGGTATTTATGTCAATTGCTCAGCATTTTATCATTTTTCTGAAA